>JANHFT010003032.1:118982-136013 GCA_032467955.1 Pseudoxenodon macrops | reverse complement strand
TTGGCTGTGCACCGCCCTGAGTCTTTCGAGAGAAGGGCGGTATACAAATTTAATAAATAAATAAATAAATAATAAATAAGACGTTAAAGAACTAAAAGGGACATTTCATTGTATGGATGTGGTTAAAATGAGGACAGTTCACAAGGCAAAAAAGACAGTAAATGGAGTTCATGGAAACTAATTTCTTGTTTTTAAGCTTCTTCCTTTAAATTCCTTTCCTTACTACTATTGCCTCTTTTTCTGCACTTTACATAATATTACTTATCCTAAAAGAGAATAATGCAATTGGTGAACAAACAAATGAATGAGCTCTTATAAATATAATCATCTTAGGGAATGATTTACTGAGATTAGTGACTCATTGTGAAAACTATTCTAACAAGAATTCTTGTGTGCAATTTTCTCCTCATGAGTTGTTAAAAGGTATGTCACTAAGGAGTAAATATGCATACTAACAAACACCCCTATATAAATTGTGTTCTAAAGAATTACTTTTATTTAATTTTGTATTCTCTTTCCTAGAATTAATGGGCCAACTGATCAGCCTCAAGAAGAATGCAAGGGATGGGTCTTCAGACAGCTTCAATATCAGTAATTTGTGTGAATCTTCTTGTTTGCCATTTCAAAACAAGGAACTGGCTAAAGAAACTAAGGCTGATCTCAAAACTACTCTCCAAATTAAGTCCATGAATGTTGTTCCTCTTCCACCAATAGAACAAAGAGGAAAGAAGACCGTGAAAATTGAGGAGAAAGACTTTGACACAACAGCTATAAATAAGAACATTGGGAATGATGCAGGATTGCTTCAGGCCACCAGGTCAGTGTCTACTAATATGTATGTGCAGTCCAATCAGCACAGACCTGCATCTCTGTTTTTTCGCTGCATGCATTATGCTATACATTTCTTCATCTACTTTCTCAGTATTGCATGCAGTGTGCTACCCCAGCTCCAGTTGCCTAGTCTGAAACTCTCAACGTTCTTTAAAAAATCAAAATAATAGCAAATGGAAAGGACACTTATCTTATGGACTTCAGTATTCCTTACTGGTTTTTTTTTAATCACCTCAATGTAGTGCTCATGTCAGATTTCATTTGCATTAGCAATTGTGCCATCCTGGCATTTCAAAGTTAATTTGTATTCTAGTTGAGTTTGGAAATCTGACCTACAGTTATTTCATATTGATTCGATAATATTAACCTCTAGTTATTTTTTTCTTTATGAATGAACGATGCACTAAGACTGTAAACATGTATGGAATATGTGACAGTAGAGATGCGATTAAAGCAGTGGGTATAACATGATACCTATTGGAACGTCTGGATGTATAACCTGGTAATGAGAGCTTTTGTATGAATTGACAGACATTTAAGATTTCTTTAGGGCTCTAAAATGCTTTCAGAAGAGGTATTCTGGAAATCATTCGGGCAGTAACAAGCACATCCCTTTTGAACTATTACATTGTGCCTCTTCCCAGATTCACATGATTATTTGTAGCTGTCCTATGAGTATGAAATATCAATTTGGGAAGTGGTTAGGCCGCTTTGAAGGCTTGTAAAAAGGCATTTCATTTATGTTTCCTTGCATTCTAAAGCATTTACAAGGATTTGTATTACTCATAGTAACTGTGAGCAATTAAGCATATGTTCATATGCATTACTGCCAGATTAGCATTATAACCTCATCGTGCAATAGCTTATTGGGCAATGAGCTTTCATATGGTTCTGCCTCTGTTGTGATATATTTGAAAATACTTTGAAGGATGCTGCAGTGTGAATGCAAGAGAGAGCTTCATGGTAGTTACCCATTCTTACCAGTTACCATTGGCTAGCATTTTCATTTTGTCTTAACTCCTTGGCTCATTCCCTATAACAGTGATGGCAAACCTTTTTTTCCTCGGGAGTCAAAAACACACATGTGTGCCCACTCCCATATTTCAATATACCCCGCCCCACTGCACATGCATATGCTCTCCCGCGTGCATGCACACAGTTCCAGTAGGCCTGGGTTTCTAGGAGCATGGGGAGGGCAAAAGCGGCCTCCCCTGCCTCTCCGGAGGCCAGAAACAAACTTCTGATTGGCCCATTGGGCCGTTTTTCACCTCCCCAGGCTTCCAGAAGCTTTCCTGAAGCCTGGGGAGTGCAAAAATGGCCTCCCCCCTCTAGAAGGCCAAAAATCAGCTGGCCAGTGCAGAGATGCACGCTAGATCTGACATAGGGCAACGCCTTGTGTGCCCTGAGATATGGCACACATGCCATAGGTTAGTCATCACGACCCTATAATGTTAAGATTGTAATACAGTGGTGTTTTGTTACCTTTCTACTGCATAGTTGTCTTTAAAACTGGTCATAATAACCAGAGTGCTTGCTTTGACATCATCAAGGAAATGGAGGATGCTAATATTGGCCAGCTGGATTGTCGTTTTAGTTCATTCAACTTTTTCATTTTTGGAGGAGGGTAGGAGTGAGAACAACCACAAGGTTTTGAAAATATGTGAGCAGTATCTATGGAGATGTTATTGACAACTTAGCAAAGGAATTCAGCAACTCAGGCAGAAAAGCTGCTAAGAAGCAGGGAGGATAATATACCAGCAGCAATCTCTACTGTTCCCATAAACCCAACTTCAGCCAGAGCACCTCCTAGCTGAAGACAAATAGGTGCAGACAGCAACACTAGATGGACTTGTTGATCAATTGTTCTGTCGCTTATCAACCTTTTATTAAGTATTTTTAAAACAATACAAATTTTGAAAGACAAGTGAAATGAACTTAATAAGTACAAAAACTACAAAGGAAAAATAGAGAAGAGAATGGAAAAAAAGACAGATGTTATAAACAAATGGCTTCCGATCTTAACAGCAATTACAAATATATTTTACTCTCTCTTTCTAAAATTGCAACATACTTTCCTTTTTTTTCATTCTCTAGCCTTTCTAATCAACAAATCCATAAAGTGCAAGTTCATTTTTTTTTTTTTTAATTCAGAAAAAAGTCTATAAGGAGCTTCCTGTTAGTAATAAATATTTTTGTCCTTTCTCTAATCAGACAATTTTGCTGTCTTTGCTAATTCTGTTATCTTTACCATTTATTTCTCCATCATATATATTTCAGAATCTTTCCATTTTTATCATAGAACCTTGCAGCAGTTATATATAAAAAGTCTTCAATAACTCTTTTCTAAATGTCTATCCATTAGTCCCAACAAGATTTCTGCTTTCAATCGAATATATTACCCTTTAAAATTCTTTGTGTCACTATACATATCTGAACCCAAGATTTTCTAGTTTTTGTGTATGTCTACCAGCCATGATAAAATGGCCCTTTCATGTTTTCCACATTTCCAAAATAAATTTGCAGTATCCTTATACATTTTGGATAATAATTCAGGAGTCATGTAACAGTGGTACATCATTTTATAAAAGATCTCATTTAAATTATGATGTATCTTTCAGTTACATATTCCATTACATTGTTCTCTCTTTGATATTGATAGAGCCAGTTTGGTCTAGTGGTTAAGGCACTAGTCCAGAAAGCAAGGGACTGAGTTCTGGTGCTAAATTCCAAATATACTATTATCTATCTTAAATATTAACTTGTATACAAAAATCATTGAAAACTAAATCAACAGTCGATTTATCTCTTGATTTCATCTTAAAATTGTTTGGTTACTTCTAAACTTTACTGAATGCAAATCCTTAACACGATTGTCAGTAACTGCTTCTTTGAGTTCTTTTAAGGTCATATTGTGTAATGCCATCTAGTCATGTAGGTGTTTTTTTTCTTATCTCTTTTGTACTTTCCAAGTGCCAGGATATTGTCCAATAACTATATATTTCACTTTATGTGACCACAATATTTAAACCAGCTTCGTTATCTGTGCTTCCAGCAAGCATTCTATTTTTGCTTATCTATCAATGAACTATTTGTTCTTTCACTCTAAGGTATTTGTAGCAATTTTCTCTTATACTACCATTCAAAGGCATTGATTTTTCTTCAGCTTTTCTAGTGTTCCAGTTTTCAGAGCTATTTGTTACAACTGGGAAAATAACAGTCTTGACAATATATACCTTTGTTTCCATCATGATATCTCTGCACCTCAGTATTTTGTAGTTATCTTAGCTTTTTTTTCAAGTAACAGGCATCTTTGTTTTACTAAGTCACCATATCTCTGAATGCTTGAATCTGGAAATATGAAGACTTTAACAGCTTATCCATCTGTTTATGTATGTTGGCATTGCCTTTTTAACATATTGGATTTTTAATAAATAGTAGCAGAAACTCCTTTGTACCAGCTCATTTCACTTTGTAAACAAGAAATTCCTCAATTTTTCCTTATTCCAGACCCACCATTTGCATATCTGAGGCTGTTGATGTTTCCAACGTCAACATTTGTCAATAATGTAGCTCTTTCCACTGTCTGTTGTGTGCCTCTGCTTTTTTTGAATCTAGCTTATACATCTTGCACTTCCTGTTCATGTAGATTGTGAAATCCTAGGTGTCTCTTATCAGCATTTGAGACATGTGCAGTCGTGCAGTAATTTTAGCATTCTTAAGCAGTGTTGTTTGATTTTTGGAATATAAATTGATGCTTGTCAGTCTCTTGGCTACTGCTGAATTTTTCCTATCTACATATTAAGAAGTAAAGGTTTAACTCCTTTGTTTTGGAAGCTTTTAAACAGTATTTCTTTTATTTCATCAACCCTGCAACTTTATTGTTAGCAATAGGGCACATTTAACTTCATTAGTCAGAAACTTCTGGCTTGATTCTAAACCAATGATTCAGTATTCATATATATCAACAAATTTTGGTCAAAAGTTGGGGTTATTGTAATGCCTCCCCCCCCCCAGTCACATGATCAAAATTTTGGCACATGATAAGAGTGCAGAAGCTGGCTTTATACTTAAAAGAAAAAAAGGACCTTCATTTCCTCAGTGGTTTTAAGGAAAATTTGGTCTTGTCTTCTAAGGGTTAAAAACATCGAGCAGATTCCTAGAGGAGATCAGCTTGACTGGAAGCTTTTGGCCCTTCCTTTTTGCCTTACTGACTCCAGGGCATTTGGTGTTTTCCAGGCAAGGCACCATCCATTAAAAACTTTTTCTTTCTTTCATTGGATAATCATATACAGTTTTACTGAGGATTAAACACATTACAATTGCCCATACAATAAATAAATAATAAACAGATAATAATTTAAAAGCAGTAGGAAATTATTTGCTGTAACTATTCAGACACATCTAGTTTTGCTGATGATCATTTATCAGTTACTGACGCTGTACATATCACTACCCTGTTTTCCTGAAAATAAGACCTCCTTGGATAATAAGCCCAATCAGGCTTTTGAGCGCATGCACTAAAATAAGCCATCTCCTGAAAATAAGCCGTCCCCAAAACACAGCAGCAGCCATGAGATGACCACGTTTGCTGCCTCCTGCACCTCAAAAATAATAAGACCTCCCAGAAAATAAGGCCAAGTGCTTATTTTGGGGGTCAAAAGAAAATAAGACCCTGCCTTATTTTGGGGGAAATACGGTATCAAAAATATTGCTACTATATAAGCTGCAGTGGACTGTTGGTTTGCAAATAAGAAAGTAAACAATTATTCATTTGTGTGGCTGGAAACAGCATGATAAATTTATCTCATAGCGCTGTATAATTTACAGTATAGCATTTATTTTCTATATTAAATATATGTGTTGTCAGGTCAAAAGACCTCCAGCAGGTAACCGCAATCACAATCCTACAAATATTAACATACAATGAAACACTAAAGCATCTGCAGTAGTAAATTTAAGAAAAATACCTGTAGCACTATTCATAGCACATCAGAACAGTGATTCTATCAATCTTTAAAATTCCTGTTGAATGTGGTTACAAACATGGCTAATTTGTTCCTGTGACCAAAAACATTTGTAGCTTTAGTATATTTGCTGTAACTATTCAGACACATCTAGTTTTGCTTTAACACCTGAGAATGAAAGCTCATCAGGAATACCTTGGTCAGGTTGACACTGGTTCAAGAAAGATCCTGTAAGTATCCAAGTGCCAATCCATAAAGAGCTTTACAGATTGAAACCAATGCATCTGGAAAGTTATTGGAACCAGTACAGGATTCATAAAGTTGGTATTTTTGGTACTGAGCATCAGTCAGCAACCAGGAAGCTATAGTTTGCACCTATATCAGCTAGGTGATTTCCAGAGGCAATCCATGTAGAGTGCATTGTGATAAGGATGTGAGTCACTGTGTTGAGTTTCTTTAGTTCCATTTAGCTATAAGTAGCGCCGCAGCTGAAAATTAAATAAAGCTATCTTGTCTTCATATATGAGTCCAACAGTATTCATGAGTCCAGGAAGAACTTTCCTACCAGTTTTTCTGTTCCATTGTTGATCCCCATAAAGGCTGAAATGGTCTCCCAGCTACAGGACCAGGAATGCACTTTCTCCTGTCAAACAAGTTCTGTCTCTATAAAAATGGAACTTTTTCTAATCAATGTCTGATCAATTTTGTGTGCTAATAAGTTCCTTTCAATTCAGCTTTCCATAGTATTCTGCAGTGTCTCAACTGCTAACCTCTTTCTTCAGTATGTCAGTAACCACTGCTTCCACTCTACTATCTGACTCTACTCCTTCTGCCCCTCAGAGTATAAATGATAAATCCCCACAATCAAAATTACTGTATCAAGTCTAACTCACTCAATAGTAGCATAATATACCCAACTATTTCTACCACTCCTGAGCCACAAGAAAAGATGTATTCCTTCTAGAGGGTTCATTAAACTTGCTTTTCTTAGGAGCAGTTCTTGAATCCAAAGAAGGTGCTGAAATAGACTGTTTCAAGATGGTGCAATAATCTGTTGACTGCAGAAACTGATTCAAGCTAAAGTTCCAGAATCTAACATGGTTAAGAATAGGATTCAACTCATTTTGCTATTTTTAGGTATTTTGTATAAATTAGATTGGGGTTTTTTGGGGGGGGGGTTGATTGCTTAAGAAAATCACACGTGGTGTGTTGCTTTTACTGCATGTTTGTGACTAGAGTATTTATAATAAGTTAAGCTTTCTAAAAGTGCCATTGCTTAACTCTTGCATGAAATCGAAACATGTTTAAAGCAATCCTTTACAAACCCAGTGTGTTGCTATAGTGTTTGCTAAGCTTTACAAACCAGCATTCACAATGAACATTGAGCTTCTAACAATGAAGAGGGCACCCTAGTATGGGACAACTTAAAGCTTTATATTAGGAATCCATGCTGAGCTGCCTATACTCGTTAAAAGATGCAGATCCTCAAGGATATGAAATGGGAATATTTAAGCATCATCCATCCATCTTTGTCACTGTTGAAAATCCAGGCTGATGACTAACGACAAACTACCTGCTCCAAAACAGAACAAGGTGCCAATGTACTGGGTAAATAATCTGTCACTCTGCTAATAGCAAGGCAGTCCAAAGATGTCAGGTGTGACATATGTTATCATACCAGTGATGGTTTGGATGAGTGTTCTTCAGCATGGTAGAGAACTCTGGCTTCCAGCACTTCTCTTAATTCTTACCTCTGTACTCATAATCTCCCTCTGTAGCATTTTCAATCAGGATGTGGTAATCTTCCTGTATTACTAATACAGGGAAGAATACTGAGCATTCAGTGAGCAGGAACTCTTATCTGACAGGTTGTAGAGAATGTAACTGGTTCTGAGTGAATAATAGAAATGTGTGTCTTGGGGGTTATTAGTTGTTCACTCCTGAATGCTGATTTGGTGAAACTGCCTGCGATTCTTAAAATAGGCAGCCTGTTCCTTAATACTCCTTCACAGAGGACTACTAGCTAGCCGTCTTCAGTTGGCTGGAGGAGGTCAGTGAATGATGTCCTTGAGACACCATTTTATCTGAATCCCATTTAGCTACTTAGTGACTCCTTTGAGATCCTAAGCATTGCCTTATAACTGGGAAGACCCATTAGAAATTTGTGTAATGTGTAATTTCTCCTCTCTCCCCCGTGGGAAGTAGCAGAATAACAGAATTGGAAGGGACCTTGAAGATCTTCTAGTCCAACCTCCTGCCCAAGCAGGAGACTTTAACATTCCCAACAAATAACTGTCCAATCTCTTCTTAAAAACCTTCAGTGATGGAGCAGCCACAACTTCTTAAAGGAAGCTGTTCTGAAGGCAAGCGATGCCTGTAAGATATTCTAATGTAGGAGGGCCTTTCCTACAATTAGACACCAAGATAGTTGATGGATTAAGCACAAGAAGAGATGAACCTGCACACTTATCAATTTTATCATCTTTAGATACTGCAGCTTCTTTAGCCACACACACCCTTCCATTCCCAGTTATAAAACTATGCAGCAAGTAAACCTGAAAAGATCATGACTGATAGGAAGGAATAAAGTCACAGAATTACTGAGTTAAATAGAGCAGCTTATTTTTCATTCAATGAAATGATTTTTTTCATTTAAATAAACAAATATAAATATATGTTTATTTAAATATTAACATATATTTCTGAGATATAACCAGCAGTAGTTTGATATAGAAAATTCTCTTAATGTGTTGTAGAGGCACCAATTCTGTTTGGAGTTCTACTCTAGAATTAACCTACATTTAAGTTTATTGAATGTTTATATTATAGGGCTATAATTATGAAAAGATTTAGATGTTTTTAAAATGTAAATACCATTTTGCTAAGTGAATGGAACTGTAGGGTTAAGTCAACACTATGCTAGGTATCCTTTTAAAGAATATGTTGCCGTATAAAAATAAATTGAAGTAGATGGGCAGCCGTATCCATATTAATGGTCAAAATAGGCAAAATGACACTTACATGGAAAGAGGCAGGTTGTTAATTATGTCACCATTGTTTCTTGCACACATATACTATCAAGAGACCATCATGGACATTGCTGCAGGTAGATGCAGGTTCGGGGCATAAATATAGTGTGAATTGAATGCATATAAGTGATATGTGAAGTGGGTATATGGGAATGGAAAGCTTGATCTCTAAAACCCTCAGTGGTTAGAGAAGGCAGAATAAATAATGGGATTACAGAGGAAGGGTATTAAATTTAGAGAAGGACTATGGAAGGGCATTTTATGTTTTATGGAAAAAGTTAGTGTTGAAGTTGGTTTGCCCCCAAATGTGGGGTAAATCTCCCTGAAGGTGGATTAAAGTTATTTGGAAGACATGTAAGAGTTTCACTTAGCTGAAAGTCATCTTTTTTCACTACATTCCATACATATGTTCACTAATTATTACAAATTTGCTTACATCTTTTTGTATTGTCAATGTAAATTGCAAAATTTAATACAGATTTTAATTTATCTAAAGCTTTGCAGAAAGAACTAGAGAAAAATTAAAATAGGAAAATAAATATATGAAAAAGTATAAAAAAATATAGCTATGCAGCATAACTAGAACAAAAGAACATAAAACAAAAGTGGGAAATCATTTATATCACATATTAAATGTCAGATTTCAACGGTTGACCAAATTAAACTGAAGAATTTTTTAACAAAAATCAATAATTCAAAATATGTATAATGCAATTTACATGTGTCAAGTGTCTGAGGTGGCTGGCTCAGCATGAATAAACCTCCCAATTAGAAAAATATTTAACAAATTACCGTACATGCTTCAATATCCCAGAACAGCTTTTTCAAAAGCTTGCTTTGAATGGTTGGACTCCATGGTAAGACATGGGAGGTTTAATGAAGTGTCAATTGAAGAAAGACTGTGTATTTGTGGGGCATCAGCCATTGAAGACATAGGACACCTTCTTGTTGACGGCAAATTATATTCTCCAGCAACCCTTACGTAGGCCTTTATTTAAAAACTACAAAATACTGTATTTTTAAAAGACTAAAAAAGAGTTACGTATTGCAGGGAACTAACTTGTATATCATCAGTAAGATTGTGCTCTTCATTTCAAAAGCCATCTCAAAGAGGACAGAATACCGGTACCTAGATCAAATTGGGCTTTACTGTAGAGGGAATATTATCAATATTTTTTATACCCTGTTTCCCTGAAAATAAGACCTCCCCGGATAATAAGCCCAATCAGGCTTTTGAGCTCATGTGTTATAATAAGCTGTCCCCTGAAAATAAACCCTCCCTGAAACACAGCAGCAACCATGAGGTGACCACGCTCACCGCCTCCTGTACCTCAAAAATAATAAGACCTCCCCGAAAATAAGGCCAAGTGCTTATTTTGGGGATCAAAAAATAAGACCCTATCAGTTGTCCTAATATGCTTCTCTTTTCCTCATTTTTGATTAACTTGCCATTATGCTTGTCATTTCAAAAATGAACAATTCACAGATCACTTGAATTCAATCCTTAATATATCAGGAATATTACTACTTTTCCAATGGTTTTTTTAGCAACACTCAGGCCAATGCAACCATAACTCCTCAACAATAATCAAATTCCAAAATTTGGAGATATAATTTAACTTAATATCTTTAGACTTAGAACAATGTCAAAAACTATATCCAAAATCATTTATATATAGTATTATTGTATATCATTTATTCCTGCATATCCATAATTATTTAATAATACATCAATAAACTGAATCCCTTCCTCACACACACACACAGTAATACTATTTTCTGTTTTCTAAAAGATTTTCTGCCTATTTATTTAGTTCTTGTGTTAAAAGGAGTTGTTCAAAAAGTAGTTTAACTTATGCAATACATATTCTTTTGGTATATTGTTTGAAACACTATAAGCTTAATCTTTGATGCACTTTTTATATTAGCTCAGTTAAAACAGATCTCAGCTACATCCATCAAGTATTAATCTGATGTGAAACCTAGGCTAATAAATCTAGTATGCTGTTAAGATTCTATACTATATCTGTATGTAATGTCATTTATTAGCTAAATGCTTGCTTTGTTATTTTTAATATTTGTGTGTTTGCTTTGTTCTATACACTATTTCCTTTTTTGGCATGAATTTAGAATAGCATTGAAAAGCTAAGTAATATGGGAACTAAGAATTAATGGCATGCTTAATGTAGTTTGAAGTGAGGTTAATGTTTGTATTTAATGTGAAACTCGAATGGTTGCTTTAACTATAGGTTAACCTCTGACCCTGGTTTAAAGATTGAAGAAAATCATCTGGGTGCAGCTGAAGATATACCCAAGCACAAGAAGAAAACCAAAAAGAATGTTTATCCCATAACATATGTATCTTCCAAGCAAAACCTTGAAAATCAGTGCACTCAACAATGAATGTTCTTGTCACTTTGGTGGGTCCTTTTAAATGTATCTGAAATAGCCTGCCCCAATCTGCAAGGCTCCAGATATGTGGAATCATCATCTCTGATCTGTATGACCAATAGTTGTATTGACTGGGCATGATAAAAGTTCTAATCCAATTCATCTAGAGAGTTCCAGATTGGGCAAAACAGGTTGCAGGATAAGTGATGATAAATGATTTTGTTCCTTTGTCATCATTTTTAATAATATCAGGTGAACATAATACCTGAAAAGTTTGAAGGTGGTACTTCAGTTGTAAGTCTTGTGTAATATATTTTGAAAACTGCCAATCTCTTAAAAAAAAAAAGTAAGCCACTTACCAGCAGTACATTCATACTAGCATATAATCCACTCTTTTTATGTGAATCCCAAGTGAACACGTAAGACTAGATATAAATAAATGGATGTAATATATGGTAATGAGACTGTAACATAGCACTATTTCTGCTCTACTTGTATGGATGTATGTATGAATTAAATAAATTCTTCAAATGGTTTTCATTTGTAATAAATATTAAATAAAACTTAAGACTTAAAACTTATGCATTGTATTTGTCTGATTGCTTCTCCCTTAACAAAATTGTAGTTTCCTACTAAAAAGATAATTCCTATACCTTTATGTCAAATTGAAACATGTTTAATTTTATAACTATTTCAGCTGTAAAATTATTTGAAGAAATGATTCATTTTGAATTAAAGTTGGTTGATGCTGTAAAATCAAAAGTGGAGCTTCTGCCTTCCCTTATGCAGATAAGATACAAGGGCTGACTCTGGCAGGGCAGGAAGCAACATGTTGCCAGGCTACAGGGAATCGCATAAACAAAACCTAGATGTCTCTTGAGGGCATCAAAAGGCTAGCTAAGCATCTATTAACTTGGAAGGATAGAGAAAGGGGAAAAGTTAAGAGATCTTAACTTAGTTGTCTCAGATAAACATTATGCCAAGTAATGCCAAGCGCTGAATAAGGAACTGGGTGTCTGTGGAGCTATGGAAAGAGCTGTGATTTTCCCCCCTAATTATTTGTATGGTTTTTGTATGCACGGTTTATACCAAATTGATATAGCTGATCAAGGGGGAGCAGACATACCTCGGAGCTTTATGGAAGCAAAATGCATCATATCTACAAGGCAAAGGTACTCCATAATGAAGGTAGAGTGTAATCAGATATATTCATGTAATAGAAACAATGGCACACCCTAGTCACTTCACTATCTGGACTTTTTGACATTCCCTAGCCCAGGTATTGTAATGCAATACAGTATTAATCACTAGGACCAAGAGATTTAGCTATTTAGTAAAGAGCTTTCGTGGGTTTATATCTTCTCCTTTCTTAAAACAGTTATCTCCGAAGTGAGGTACACACATCTGAAAAGGTTTGCAAGGCAGTTCATTGGACTTTGGGAAGAAAATACAGCTAGTATTCTGTTAATGAGCACATGTTCAGTCACCATTCAAAATTACGCTGGTGCTTAACAATTGCATATATGAACATCTCTGAAGTTTCAGACATACCAGAAGCCCTGTCAGTCACATGATCACAATGTAGATACTTGGCAACTATCTTGCGTTTAAGACAATTGCAGTGTCCACACCACATTATCGCCATTTGCAACCTTCCTTGTGGACATCTCACAAGCTAAGTCAATGCAGAAGCAGCACACAAGCTCTCTAGTTGCTCTGGTAAGTCACTTGCACTCTAGCAGCTTGTCTGCCTGAGGTGTCTGGATATGGCACCTTCAGCATTCCCTCCCATGGCACCCCCTTGTACGCCATTCCCTACCTAGCAACAGCCACCCTGGATGCACTGTGCTTGTGTCACATCCTGACTGCCACTTAATGACTACTCTCTTCCATCCAGCAGCAGCCATGCTGCACTTGTAATATGCTCCTACAGACCCTCATGCACCCAGTAACTGCTGGCCCTGTGAGCACCACAGTAGCCACCTGTGTAAGTGTCAGCAGGCACCTGCACATGAGTCATACTCTGATAATCAATTGGACACCATGGGACATCAGACATCAACCAGCCCTGTCACAATAGCCATCCATGCACTCCTGCACATGTGTCACATGAGCACAGTGGTTGGAATGGAGTAGTGCAGGCTACTTCTGACTGCTGGCTGCCTGCAGTTTGGCAATTTGATTCTCACTGGCTGAAGGTTGACTCAGCCATCCTTCCGAGGTCGACAAAATGAGGACCCAGATTGTTGGGGTGATATTTTGACTCTCTAAACTTTAAAGCACTGTGAAGCTATATAAGTCTAAATGCTATTGCTAAGAAATTTAGCCTATAATGTCAGTTCATGTATTATCCAAAACCACATCTTAGCATGTTGCAAGACATTCTTTGCTACCTATCAAAAGAATCTTAATTTCAGGGTAGCTGGGTTTATATGAATCCAATTTGATTGTGACCACACAGCTTCTCCTTAGTTGTGCCCTTTAATTATAACAACTGTTGTTTGCGAGGTAAGGTATACTTCATAGGGCTGAATTTGTGCTGTAATCCATAATACCTATTGATTATGTTGGTTCAGGTAAGTTGGTAGAAAATTAAGTCACTATGGCAACCACTTACAGTAAAACAATCCATGCAGATTTTTTCCATAGCATCTTCAGGAAGGTGACTATAACATGGAGCAATGTAGCAAATATTTTGGAAAATGTAGCTGAAGCTGTACAGTTTCCGTGGGAGAGGAAGCATCTTTTTGAGTGAGTTTACATTACAATCTCTATATTGTTAAATTATATCTTTAAAACATAAGATGACTGCCATAGCATGTTAGTCATCTTATGTTTTATGTGGTAGATCTACATTTCCAGATAAAATTAATTTGATGACCCCAAATGATTGACTGAAGAATTGACCTCTGAGAGGTTTTGTATGTGCTATAATTCTGCGTGATTTGCTTAGACTAGAACATGACTCTTCTTCCTCTGTCGTTCTTCTGTCAAGCAAGGCATGCCTGCCTAAGTATCACTTTCATTTAGTGTAAGAACCTTACACTGAATGAGTGTGCGCAGACAAAAAGAGGAAGGAAGAAGAGGAACAGGGAAAGCCACACAGCCCAAATCTGCTGTTTTTCAGCAAAGTTACCTTCTGATTCATTTGTATTAATCGGAACAGTCCACCCCAGCATCCTGAATCGCGGCTTATTGCTGGACTCCCTAGGAATGACTCCTTGGCATAAAAGTGAAAAGAAGACTGGAGTGGGTATGTATCATGCAGCCTCTTTTTTTTCTGAGCAAGTCTTTTTGCAGAAAGGGTGGGTAACAATGCCAAAATGGCTGAAAAACATTTCTTTTTTTAAAAAAAACCCAGAAGCGAGCAGGTTTTTCTAATTTGGGAATCCCCATGTGCACCAAATTAAAATTCTCAGAATTTCCCTTCAGAATGGCCATTGGTGGCTGAGATTTCTGCGATTGTAGTCCAAAAGGTTCAAGAAAGACTGGAAGACATATTTTGAGCTGATTGATTCATGGTAATTAAAAATAAGGTCGATTCCAAGCCACTCCTCAGTTTGAGCTGCTCTTTGAGACTCACAAATACCTTTTTGTAAAAATTATTTAGTTGTCATTAACTCTGAAATTTAAGATATCAAAATTAAATGGGAGAGTTCAGTAACTTTTTCGGAAGTTTCAGCTTAATTGTACAGGAAATACAGGTTTTTAAAAAAAGACATGAGTTCTGTGAATTGGTAGAGACTTCTTAAAAACTGCAATCTATTCTTTGTAATAGATTTGACTCTACTTAACTGACAGTTATTTAGAGGATATAGACTACTTTCTACAAAATCTCCTTATTTGCTGACATTGTTTGTGCATTTTCCAGTTATAATATAAAATTATATTCTATGCTAAACTACCAATGTGGCAGCAGCATTAAGAGGATTTACATCTGAGAAAGCAGAAAGAGAACACATCTGTATGTTGAACTTAATTTTTTTTATCCCACCTTACTTTTATTAATAATTGAAGACAGCAACATATCTAATATTCCTTCCTCCTCTTATTTTCCCCATAATAACCATAATAATAACCCTGAGTTGGTTAAGACACTGACTGGTTCAAAGTCACCCAGCTGGCTTTCATACCTAAGGTAGAACTAGAACTCTAGGGTGGCTTTCTCACAGATAAAGCTATAGAAGTTAGATTTGAAAATAGAAAATTTCAAAACCATTGTTGGATGAGGTAATACTTTGTGGACGCAGCAATGATATTTTCAAATATTTTGAAACAAATTGTCCCTCACGTTAGATGCATCAAGTACAGGGGCAAGTCTCAGGCTTGAGTAAAGGATCTTTTTCTGTTAACCATTTCAGTCCCAGTATCTGGATTTTTCAATTCATACAAGCTCTACCTCAGCAACACTTTATTCCTATTGAGAACCTAGAGCCTCATTCTGGGAATCTGGATATTTATGCCTTGTTCCCTGAAAACAGGAAGAGAAGAGTATTACCTCAGGAGCCTTGAGAACCATGTGATCATAATAATAGACTGGATCTTTCAAAATATCACGAACCAAAATATTTGTTGAGTTATATAGTAAAGCATTAAGAAAAAGATATTTCATTTTCTATGTTGCAAGGAAACAATGAGGTACTTTGTACTACGTAGCAGTGCTTTGACTATTGTAACATCTAAATTATATAATTCAGCTTAATACATTACTTCGGAAAATCAGCACCTTTCAGCTCTGATAAATAAACCCTGACACTTAAAGCATGTGAATTTAAAATTAGCTGTCCTGAAAATCTTTACCTGTAGTAGTAGCAGGAATAAAAAAATATTATTATGGCTGGTCGCAGTTGGCCAAAGATTTAGTCTGGATTTGGCATTTTTATCATTTTATCAACTTTTCCCCAAGCACCTGGGATAGGCAGATGTTGATGTTTGATGGTGTTAAAGATATTGTTGCAGGATGTAAGCTGTTGCAAATAAAACTCTCTCTTGCAATTGATGGATGGTGATTTTGTCAATGCCAATGGTGTTCAAGTGGTGCGCCAATTATTTTGGGATTGCACTCAGGTCGCCTATGATTATTCATGCTATCTTTGCTTTCTTTTATCCCAGCTGTCTTATTTCTGTTTGCAGGTCTTTGTATTTTATTATTTTCTCCAATTCTCCTCTTTTTTTTTTGCTGTCTTCAGCAAGGGTATTACAGTGTCTATTATGTCCCAAAGGTGCTTTTCAAAAGGCAACTGGATTCTTTTGTTTTTTCCTTGAAAACATTTTGTTTCTCATCCAAGAAGCTTCTTCAGTTCTGACTGAATGGTGGGAAATGGAAGGATTTATATTTACAGTCATCTGGTTGTTAGCACTTTGAATATCGGTTGTTAGCTCTCTGAGAATTGTTGAGGCCACTTGGGGATTTATCCGGGTCACCTGAATCAGAGTGCAAATGGGTGTGGAATCTTCTCGTGACTGATGAAAGGACTATGTTGTAGACAGGACAGAGGTGGCATTGTATCCCCCCCCCCCCGTGGAGAGAGGACTGTTCAATTTTAACACGGATGGCTTCTTTTACTCTTTTTTCAAAGCAATAGTATCAATAAATAATGTCCATTATCCAGATTCCTTTGTCTTGGTTAGGTAAAGGTTCCCCTTGCACATACGTGCTAGTCATTCCCAACTCTAGGGGGCGGTGCTTATCTCCATTTCTAAGCTGAAGAGGCAGTGCTGTCTGGTGACAATTCTGTTGTCATGTGGCCAGCATGACTAAATGCCAAAGGTGCACGGAATGCTGTTACCTTCCCACCAAAGGTGGTCCCTATTTT
>JANHFT010003032.1:107941-118882 GCA_032467955.1 Pseudoxenodon macrops | reverse complement strand
GACAGAGCATTTGTTGGTTATATTTGAAGTTGCCAATTGTTTGACCATTCTGACCCATAGTAAAGGTCTCTTTGTAGGGCAGCAGCATTGTCGGTCATGTTGAATAGTTTTATATCATCAGCGAAGAGAATGCAGTTGCTTATAATATGATCACAAAGGTCATTTATGTAAAGTATAAAGAGTGCGGGTCCTAATATTATGCCTTGGGGGACACCACTGTTAACAGGTGTAGGGTTTGATAGGGCACTCCCCATTTTAACTACTTGTTGCCTGTTTGACAGGAATGCCATAAGATTTTAGTTTTAAAAGTAGTTTGTTGTGTACCACTGAATCAAAAACTTTGCAGAAGTCTATGTAAATTGCATCTATTTCTTTACCCTGGTTGTTGCTAGATCTTATTGTTATCCTCTTTGCCTGCTATTTTATGTGTGCTGGCCATGGAATACTTTGTCTTGCCATGTCTCTTTTCTATTATTCATTTGGTTTTTCTCTGTAAGTCACTTTGGTTTCTCTAGTATTCAGTAAGCCTTCATAGTATACTTGTATTAGTGCATCTTCTTCACTGTCCTTTAGATATTCTTCCAATGTCTTTTATTAATTGTTCAGCTGTCTGGTTTATTTGCAACATTCACTATCCACTTATTTTTCTTCGTAAATACAGCCTATCAATATAGTTCTGTGGGTGAAGGGCATGATGATGATGACAATTTATGGTTCAATATACTCAGTTTTCAAAAGCCAACTTGAAAAAAAGCCAAGACTAAAATTGCGGCATCTTTGCTGCAGTCTAAGGTGGCACTGAGAACTTCAGAATGCTGACAGCTTTTCTTAAGACCTTGTCTAGTGGCTCCTCCTTCTCGTTTCTAAGCAGTCAATTTTCTGAACAGGCAAGAAAAGAGAAGGTTGATCTTGTAAAGGCCATGTGTCCAACAAAGAAAATTTATGTTGTTTCTTCACCAACTCTTTCAGTACATCCTTATCTAAAAGCATGAATTAGGGCTGATATTGAGTGACTCTTGAGAACACAGTACTTAATATATGATACTCTTTTTGTGAATTGAACCCCTACTTTTGAATAAGCAAATGAATCAATACTAAGCAAGGTTTCAAGACATACTGGGATATGTGTTGGTGAACCATTCTGTTTGGCTATATTGAATCCATTTATTTTACATACTAATAAAATTCTTCAATAGCATAGCAACACACTTTATTTAGTTCAATCAATAGTGTAGGTCCAAAATGTCCAGTGTAGTTGAATTCAGTTAATTCTTCCTTGCTGCCCATTTTCTCCTTCCAGTATTTACTCCTATACCATTATCTAAAGCTATTTGCTGAGAAGAAATAGCTCCTATTTCCCTGGGCACAGCCAGATATAAAATGCTAGTAAGGCAATATTGAAACAGGGATTAATATATTTGATTCAAGCTAAACAAAAACCACAGCACACAATGCTATTGACCAATGGGCATAGCAACTCCATGTTATTGCCTAGAATTCAGTTTGAGCTTCATGCATTGCTCACGCTTTGAATTTTCATAGAAATTGCTGTGCAGTATTGCTAAATTACTTAATTACGTTCTTATATGGCTGCCCGGTTCATATAATAGCTCACAACAATAAATAAAAACACAACTACACTTCCCCCACAGCAGAGGTGAGTTCTGAATCTTCTTATTGCCGGTTCACTGAGAGTTGTGCCTCGAGCGCGCATGCAAAGTGCGCGAGTGATCACATGCACGGTAGTCAAAAACTAGCTTCTGTGCATGCGCAGAAGCAAAATCCAAGATGGCAGCACCCACGGAGCCACCGACAGAACCGGCTCCGTGATATTACCGCAGAATTACTACCTACTCTATAGAACGGGATAGAACCGGTAGGAACCCACCTCTGCCCCACAGGTGCCAGACCAAACTACCTTCCAACTGAACCTCCCATTCTAGCCCAACACCTAGGGGAAGAGCCAGGTTTTCTCCATTTTTGTTCCATGCTGCTGATTTCTTTCCTTCCTTCCTTCCTCCTTAGCATATATGAAAATTCCTGTAATAAGCAATTATTTTGAGAAGAAGACCGAACCTGGCACAGTAAAGTTCCCCTGTCAAAATGGGAAAAATGTATAAGCAGGAACTTTTCATAATGTTTACTATTAGATTCCAAGGCATAGGATTATGATTTGTTATAATTGTTAGTCAATGTCTTGAATTTCATGAAGGAAACCTGAAATAATGATAATGACCATCAGTAGGAATTAATTAATTGAGGGAATATTTATTCATTCTTGAATGATAAAATAAGAGAAATCAATTTGAAAATGACCATATTCAGTCTTTACATAGTATAGCAATAAATTATGCTATTATGAAATAGAAAATTATGGAGTAGAAAATATCACCAGAATTATACAGAGAACTATGAATTTAATTTGGGGGAATCCTAACCTACTACTATCTGGAAACACAGAGATTTATTTCTGCAAATCAAATGTAGGGTAGTGTGATGCTTAAAAGCATATTGCAGTGATTAATATTTACTCAGCATCTTTTTATGCACAACTTTTATATCTGAAAATAAACTACAATATCTGTGCTGGTTTCTTTTTCCAAAGTAAATCAAGTAAGGACATATTCTGTGGTCTGGAGTCTTGAGAACACATAACCAAGTGTCTTGCTCACTCATTTACAGTAATACTCTTGATAATTTACACAGATAATCCTCGATTTACATCCACAATTGAACCCAAAATTTCTGCTGCTAAGTGAGTCATTTGTTAAGTGAATTTTGCCTCACTTTACAACCTTTCTTGCCACAATTATTAAGTGACTCATTGCAGTTGTCAAGTTAGTAACACAGTTGCTAAGTGAATCTGGTTTCCTCATTGACTTTGCTTGTCAGTAGGCCGCAGAAGGTGATCGCAGGACCTCAGGACACTGCAACTGTCATAAATATGAGTCAGTTCCCAAGCATTTGAATTTTGATCACGTGACCATGGGAATGCTGCAATAGTCTTCAGTGTGAAAAATGGTCATAAGTCACTTTTTCAGTGCCATTATAACTTTGAACTGTCACTAAGTGAACTGTTGTAAGTCGAGGACTACCTGTATAATCTTAGGTTAATAGTTAAAACTTATTTGTTTAAAAAGGTTCTATTCCACTTGTTTAAAAAAAGGGAAAGAGTTTGGAATTATGTGAGCACAAAGAAGACATTCACGGATAATTTTTTTTTTTTTTAATTTCACCTCCTGAATTCATACATAGGAATTCACAGTGTTCAAACAGACTAAATCTCTTTCCTGATCTGGAGAATCAGATTCATAGTATCAAATTACGTGGCAGAACTTAGTTGTAAATTTCCACTTGTTCAAAAAATATCAAAGCGGCAAAACCACTTCCTTTGTCAGTTGTTTGGATGTCATCATGCTAAAGAACCTTTCTTAAAGTATCGCAAGCAAAGAATGTTATTCTATTAAGGCAAAATGGCTAAATACTGAATATTAAGTTCTATACTGCTTTCTTCCTGGCACAAACAAAACCAATCCAGTGACTATAGGATAGAATGTACATTTACTTCCTCACACCTGCTTCATGGAATTGTTTTCTTTAAGAACAAAAATGGAAAAGAAATACACGAAATAAAATGAGTGCAAGGTTAAGAATGAGACAGACTTCAACATTGATTGGCAGACTGAATTCTATGTTTCTAATAATTTAATACTATTGTCAACCCTGAAGCGACCCTGGCTAGGGCCACCTTTGAGGCTTCAGGGTTGCCATTAGATGGGAGTGGGAGGGAAATGGTTAACTGGGGTTTTGCAGTGAAAACAAAAAAGTTTTCCTATGGGAACCAAGGTCATTCCAACAGGTATCTGGGAGAGGAGGTGTGAAGTAACCAAGCAACTGGCCAGCGCTTCTTTTGTCACATCTGACATGACTTGGGGAAAGGAGAAAACTTTCTCTTTTAACTGGGTGAAAAGCATGGGAACTTTTAGAATCGGTTTTCACCAGTTGTGCCAATGTGATGTATCCAACAAATTTGATCTTTAAGGAATCTACCTGCTTTCTCTGGGTGTACTACCAGGAACGCTGACAATATGCAGTTATCTAGGTGCCAGCATTCTTCCCCTGGTGTCTTCCAACTATGTTAATCAGCTGATTGGAAAAGTCTGTGATATATTTTCTGAAGTTGTAATGGGATCCATTCATTTAAGCATGTTCTCTTTTTTTAAAAGTGAATTGATAAGGGAAGTGTTAATGGCTACACATTTAAAGGCACATTTAATTATTAAAGCATTACCAAGGGGCTTTCCTTCTGCATGTGATGAAATGAAATGGTTTTCCAGGATTCCCGGAGGGAGGGGATCCAGAGGAATAAGAAAAAACTCAGTTCAGTTAATTTGTATGAGAGAAAGGAGGTGAAGACAGCCTTTCCCTAATAGTTCCCAGCGTATATGCTTTATGTGAGTGGTAGTCTGCTTTAGTTTGGCAAGATTCTGCCTATAGGTATGGAACAATAAAGAAATCTGCTTGGAAGAATCACAATGTGTCTTTCTTGGTTTTTGGAGGTGACATGTGACAATTCATATTTTTCCTACAAGAAAAGAACAAGGTTTCTGGGCTTTGGTTACTTTATTCCATCCTTTCAATCCTTGATTTTTAAGTATGAAGACTACAACAGTTTTAAAGGCCCAGTAGGTTAAAAGTGATTTAAGATTCCATAGACAAAGAAATGAACTAGAGTTTAATCCACTAATTAAGAAAATAATGTTTGGTACTGATAATACCTCTTCCATATTACAAGCATATTACAATGGAATTCTTACCAAACAAAAGATAAAGAAAGAAAGCATTAGTGATGAAAAGGGATATCAGTATCTATATGTGATTGACCGAATGATTAAACAGTCAGACTAGAACTGGGAGTCTCAGCTATGAAGTTTCCTAGACTTTGGTCCCTATATCTCAGCCTGATCTACTTCAATGAGTTATTGTGAGAATAAATCCCTTTTTGCATTACTGGGAGAATTTAAGATAGAATTGCAATAAATACATTTAAAAATATATGCTTGCAATGTTTCACAATTGAACTGCCCTTAAATTATTTGTTTCCATTTTTAAAAAGCACTATATAACCATCATATTTTCCCAGTTAGGGCAAATCCCATCCATTGAGGCAGACAGCTTCCATGTGAAAGCAATGGTAAGGTCCATTTCCATCTGTCCAGGGGCCTTTGCAACCACACTTTGAAAGATGTTCTGCTTCTCATTCAAGAATCTTCTTCAGCTCTGAAGAAGCTTCTTGGATGAGAAGCAAAACATCTTCAAAGAAAAACCAGACAGTCCAGTTGCCTCTTGAAAAAGCACCTTTGGGATAATACAATGTCTAGATCAGGGCTGCCAAACTCCCAGCATGCGGGCTGCATGCGTCATGTGCTGGCCATGCCCACACCCATTTTAGCAGAGGGGAAAAAATTCCCAATAGTCACGTGACGCCACCGTGATGCCGTGAGGTTGACACCCCTGGTCTAGATGGCAACAAAGAGAGGCAGAAAATTAATTCTTGGCTGGCTGACTTATGGTTGTCTGGATGTTTGCAGCTCAGGTTTGATAGCCCTAGTAAATGAGAAATAGAAATTATACACTAAAGATGGGCCCTGTGCAGTCACTCCAATCGAAACTATAAACCATTGTGCTGCTGATTTTCAGTGGTATGATTTTTCATTCTAATTTGCCACCATCCTGGGTGTTGACCGTGTCATCTTTGTGGCTCTTGAAATTTCATTTAAAATAAACATATCACCTCCTTCCTGCAATAATATGTAATGTAAATATAATGTAAACAGCATCCAAACTATCTTTAAGGCTTTTAGGGTGTTATTGATCTTATAATTGATTGGGTGCTGACATAGGAAAGGCTTTTAATTTATTCATTCAGTTTGATTAATGCTACTGATTAGTAGCAAGCAGGCTGTCCTTTCCTCTCTAACAGTTAATTTTCTTTCTTTTTTAAACTAAAAAAGAAAGATATAGGAAAGTTTTTAAAAAATGGAAGATGATCTTATCTGGGCACAGATTTGTAATATTTTTAATAAGTCAAGGCAACAGTGAAATAAAAGTCTCCTTTATAAACATCCTAATCATTAAACATTTAGTATTTTAATGTAAATACAGTGAAGAATATTCACATCGTGCTGTAGGAAACAGCTTGTTGCATTATGGCGGTAAATACATTTTGGTTAGGAAGCTGATTAACAAAGAGAGTCAAATCTGAGAACAAAATGTACTAACATGATGTCCTTAATTGTTGTTACAAGGTAATTATTGTCATTGAATTGTCTTGGGTATCTCTTGAAACTGCTTTCTATGCACATTGGCTAGCATGCTGGAAAGAATGCCAAGACAAATTTTGAATGAAATGGGTGGTAATGAGGAGAATTTGGAACAACCATTTAACCTGTGCTTAGGATTCAAGTGTCTCGATTCTTTTGGAGAACACAGCACAAATACATTTATTTCAGACCGAAAGCCCAATTTACACTTGGTAATGAATCTAATTCTTGTTTTTGCCATTGGCTGGTTTAATATAACTCGTGGAGGAATTGTTTCACAAGTGGTACAGTTTTGCCCCAAACCTAGTACATCACCTAAATTGTTTTGTACTAACTGAAAACACTTTTGTTAATGAAAGTTGGTTCCCAGAATTCTCACAACACATTTTTCATCATCTAAGTGCAGATTTTATTCCCTAAACAGCACAAGAGTGCCTAAACATACAGCTCTCCAGTTATATTGTTCGGAGCACTAATACTCTTGTATTTGTATGTTGCACTTAGCACGCATATTTCTTATGTTTGGGGGCAGCTTTCCAAATTACACTACAACCAGGGGTGAAATCCAGCAGGTTCTGACAGATTCTGGAGAACCAGTAGTGGAAATTTTGAGTAGTTCAGAGAACCTCTGGCTGGTCCCAGGAGTGGGGAGGGAATAGGAATTTTTCAGCATCCTTCTCCTGGAGTGGGTAGGGAATGGAGATTTTGCAGTACCCCTGCCATGCCCACCGAGCCACACCATGCCCACCAAACTATGCCCACAGAACCGCTAGTAAAATAATTTGGATTTCACCAAATAATCTTGACTTGTGAATCAATTTTTTTCATGCAGCTTTGGTTTCTTTTGCTACAGAGTTAACATAATTTGACTGAAAATCAAAGCAACTTTCAAATCATTTTATCTCTCTCATTGGTCTGTTTCATTCCATACACTGGGATTTCATACCAGTTTCACAAGGTTCAGAGCACTCTTTTTCTCTCTGCTCTGTGGCATTATACTAAGATCAGGAAAAAAGGGTTATCCCCCCCTCTTCCCTGGGAAGCTGAGAGTAATTACTGTTATGCCCAAATCCAAAATCAACACATCATTCACCAAAATTCAAGACATATCCAGATGCGAGAGTTTTTTCTTCTTTTTTCAAAGGGTGAAGATGGTGGTGAAGGTGATGATGATTTCTCCTGCAGAGCTGCAGAGAATCTGGCTAGTGTGATAATAAAAGTCCAGAGATTGCAGTGGCAAACTTTTTGTTGTTTTTGAAAGATGATCGTTGGTTTACTCATTGGCCTCTTCAAGCATTAGGGGGAATGGGTTGCTAAAAGTTATTGAACTGCTGCTCACTTTGAGGGCATGATCTTGGACAGTTCTTTGCAGCATATGTCAGATGCAATTTGTCTACTCCTGCCCAAAGTGATTAGCTAACACTAATCACAATTCTCAATTGGATAAAAACAACTAAAGGGTTTGGGAAGAGAAGTGAGATCTTGCAAACTCTTTCTTATAATTAATACAGAGACTAGGGGTGGTAGTGCGAAAACGCCTATGGGTTATTCAATCTCTTTCCCATAATATTACACTGAATGCTGCATCTGAACCTAATCCCTTTAAAATATAATTTTTTTAGTGACATTGTGTTCTTTTTTTCACAGCAATATACAATTTCAAAGCTATCCAAGTGCCCCAGATATCACTACAGATTGGGGATGTGGTTCATATATCAGAAGACCATGAAGGTAAAAATATATAGTACTTTTCATATTATTAACACTTTTGCTTCATCAACTTGCATTTGGGGTTGTATATAAGATGATTTATAACTTTTTCTCCTCTTCTTGTTGTTATGTACTGTACATGTGAGGTGAATTAACATAGTCTCACTATTCTTTAAGCTAAAATTGTGGTATGACTGTTTGAGTGTAGAGTGTAATTAAAGCTAAGGACTATTTATTGGGGATTGCTTGGAATTACAAATGTATATGTCACTCTCAAAGGATTTTGTGTAGGGTGGGCACTATTCAGATGAAGTCCAGTTAATATCCCAAAGTCTATGGTGAAGAATATAAGTTACAGGTAATCATTGACTTATGACCAATCATTTAGCAACTGTTCAAAATTAAGACGGTGTTGAACGAAGAGGCTTACAACGTGTTCCTGAAGTTATGGCCATTGCAGTAATCCTATGATCACATGATAAAAATATGGGTGCTTAGCAGCCTGCACATACTTAAAACTGCATTGCTGCTGCAACTCTCCTACCTACCTATTTGTCCTCATCTCCGCCACCCATCCAGCTTAATGCTGTAAGCAAAACTGCGCAATCTAGAGAAAATCACTGTACAAGCAAAGCTGCTGATGTGTGGGAAGACTCACATCTCACCTGGCCCACCAGCCCACAGAAAGCATCCGACTTACCTTTGCCTTGTGAAAACCGCTACAAGCAATTTGAACTTTCATATTACATAAGTGTAATGTTATATTGTGATTACAAATCGGAACTTTCATATTACATAAGTATAATGTTACATTGTGATAATTACAAATTCAGAATTAGAATCCCAAAGAAAAATGTTGCTACTGAAAATTATCAAAGTAGCATATCATAGATGATAGATGATAGATAGATAGATAGATAGATAGATAGATAGAAAGAAAGATAGATAGATAGATAGATAGATAGATAATGATAGATAGATAGATAATGATAGAATAAAGTGGCTTATTTATTTTTTACCAGAAGAGGTCTCTCTTGAACTACAACATTGATCTAAATCATTAGAAAATTAAATTCTTACAAAAGATTAGATACCTTAATAAGTGCAAAATGACAGTCTACAGGCAACATTACTATATCTGTGTCTTTAGGTGTATGTCTCCCTATCCCTTGCCCATATGTACTGTATGCAATATAGGCTGGAGAAGAGTACTGATTATGCAAACATACCATTGTCTCATCTGCTACAGAAATTATTTAAACCTGTTCTAATTTAGTATTCCTTTCCTATCGTATCCAAAATCTTGACAGGCTTCACCAATGGCAGAAGTCTCTTTACTTCCTGCTTTTCATGATTTCGTCTCTATTGTGATAAATGTGCCTATGAGCCTCAGGGTCAAAATTAGGAAAATACAAAAAACGGATATTGAGAACCAGGTTGAATCAGCTGATGGCTGCAATTATCATCAGCTATACTACAACTTATTAACTTATAATGTTAATCATTAATACTTGAACAATTTCAGATGTCAATTATTAATGCTCCTCATTGTAACCATGTAGCCGTGATGGCGAACCTATGGCACACATGCCAGAAGTGGCACACAGAGCCTTCTGCTGGCACATGTGCCATTGCTCCAGGTCAGATCTCTGTGGTGTTTCTTTTGTGGGCTTTTGTTTCCCTACAAATGAAACAGAAGCTCTTAACTCCTGCCATGCTGCCGGTACTGGGATGCCCACCTCCCACCAGCCAACTGGTCTTCGGGTGTCTGCTGTGCATGCACGCATGACCTTACATACACATGTCTGCACATGTCCTCACTATTGCACGTTTGTACATGCTTGCGCACCTTTCAGTTTGTGCAAGTGCATAGTTTGAGCACTCGGTCTCTAAAAGGTTCGCCATCACTGCTGTATAGCTATGGAGCAACTGGGAGGCTTAGCTTAGTAACTTTGAGAATTAAGTAAGTGCCTGTCCTTGGCTTACTTCCACGTAAGTACATGGAATGGATGGAGGGCATTAAACTGGTAACTGAGGGACAGCAGAGTTGGAACTGTGCTATGACATGGCTGCAAAATAGAACTTCAGCTGGTCCCCTTTTTCCTGACTGCTGTCGATGGTGTCTTCTTAGTTTGTCTCTCCCAAAAACAATAGTCAAAGCAAAGTTCTCTCCTTCTGCTAAATTATAATCCAATCTAACAGGCCTAGGAGGCAAACAAGCATATGAAAAGGATGCTATAGTACATCTTGAGTGGCACATTCAAGTAGACTTTGGAGCTTTTATTTTAATCAGAGAAAAAGCAAAATATATAAACTAGAAGAAAAACAACATTTTTACCTTAAACCCTTATCTCAGATAAGTTTAGTTCTCCATTATACATGAAACCAGGGGTGGGTTGTGTATATTTTTGCTGCCAGTTCACTCAGGGTTGCACTGAGTGTGCGCACGTGAAGCACGCAATCAATACTAGCTTCTGCGCATGCGCAGAAGCAAAATCCAAGATGGCAGCACCCCACGGAGACACCGATGGAACCAGCTCTGTGACATTATCATGGAGTTATTCACCTCTGCATGAAACTTATTATCAGTGAACATTAAGTGCATTATTTTTGGGATAGGGGCATAAAGAAACCATGGCAGAAGCTTTAGAAATTTCATTGTTTGAAAATCTTTAGAAAGTTTTCTTTCTCTTCTTCCTGTGAAACTGAACAGTGAGAATTCAAGTCAGCTATAAACAATGGACTTGATATTCATTAAATGCAGCCACCACCGCAAACTTAAATCTCTTTGGAAGGGAAGAATAGTCATGGAAGCCAGAGCTATCAGTAACTAGTGAGAAAGATATTGATGGATCAGGACATCTAAGATCAGCAATACCAAGCTTATCATTACTAGTAGAGGAGAGAG
>JANHFT010003032.1:89661-102637 GCA_032467955.1 Pseudoxenodon macrops | reverse complement strand
AAAATGGCAACAGATTTAACAGATTTAAGAGTTTTAACAGGACCGGTTCTATGACATCACCAGCTGCTTGCAACCTATTCTATAGAACCAGGCTGAACCGGTAGGATTTCACCCCTGGGTCAAAGTAAACTACAGTCAAGCTGCAAAGCAAAAAACTAGAATATATCTTTTGAACTCATCCTGAAAGAGTCCGGGACATTTTGGCAATCCCTTCTGTTTCCTCAACATAAGCAACAGGATTGGTAATTGATTATACTTCAACAAAAGGTTCCAGAGGTAGTAGATTAATTTAAAAAGCATGGGACTGGCTTTTTAGTAGATCTCCAAGGAAGCAAAAGAGCCAGATGGATCAGAAGGAATTATTGGAAAGCTATCACAATTTAGAGCAGTTGCTTCATTTTCTCTGTAGTAGAACTGGAGGCATGCAAACAATTTTTTTAATTGGGAAAAAAATGCCATTGCTGTGAAAGGAAGGATATTCTAAAATGCCTAGAGAGGTAGATTCCTATGTCATGTTCAGAAAATAATAATCCTTCAGCTGGAGTGCTGAGGTTTGGCTTATGCCAACTTTTTCTATTGGGTGATCATGCTTGTGGTCTTACCTCTATTTTGCATTGGTCCACCCTACCTTCAGTCACAATAAAGCACTAAGCACTTTCAACATAAACTGAAGCTTGTGTTTTAAATATCTATTATATTTTGATCCCCAGGGTTTTTGTAGATTGGGAAAAATAGGATCTCTTCCACTTAGGGAAAATAGACTGATGCTGCTGTCATAGAAGGGTTGCTTAACCACGGTGATAAACAACAATTGAAATCTTAAATAAGATGAAGTTTGAATTGTTTTCTCTTTCAGGCAAACAAGAAAGAACACTTCCGGCAGGTACAAGCGATGATGTGCGAGTTAATGGAGTGGAGATCACAGCTCCTCTCAGGGACATTGCCCAAAGATGAACTGAAAGAACTAAAACAAAAAGTCACTTCCAAAATTGATTATGGCAACAAGTAAGTTCTGATGTTGCTATCAATGTATTTTAGAAAGGGAATTACCTTGGGCATATTGCAAGCTGAGATTCTTTAGTTTTGCTAACTCTATAACATTGCTTTTAAGAACACTATAATAACATATATTATATGCACAGGTACAGTATAGGTAGTACCCTGCTCAATAGTAGTAACTGTGAGAGGGATCTTGGAGTCCTATTGGACAATCACAATCACTTAAATATGAGCCAGCAGTGTGCTGCAGCTGGTAAAAAAACCAACACTAGAGACTCTGGAAAGAGTGCAGAGAAGAGCAACAAAGATGATTAGGGGACTGGAGACTACAAAATATGAAGAACACTTGCAGGAAGTGAGTATGTCTAATTTAATGAAAAGAAGGACTTTTAAGATTGGACAACCATTTATTTGAAATGGTATGTGATTTCCTGCCTGAGCAGGGGGTTGCACTAGAAGACCTCCAAGGTGTTCTATTCTATTCTATTCTATTCTATTCTATTCTATTCTATTCTATTCTATTCTATTCTATTCTATTCTATTTCCCAGCCAGGCATATTAATAGAATTCTAAAAAGACATTCTAAATGTCAGGTTGTCATAATTGCCATTTACAAGTTACCTTTGTTATAGACCTAACATAAAGTCTCCCTCAGGTCAAACTTAACTCCTTATGGCCTTCTCGACCCGTTTGTGTACTTTTCTTTACAAAGACACAAAAGTCATTTGTCACTGCCTTCTTGTGGAATTTTTTTGCCCAATTTTCAATTCTGGTCTTATTTTTGGATTATCTGGTGTTCTCCCAATCATATACTAAGCAACTCTACTTAGTGTCTAAGATCAGATATTTGCTGCTGCCTGCTCTATATTGCATACCATTTTCTTCTAAGACAAGTTACTTAAAAAGAGTTCAAAGTGCTAAGTAGAAAAACTGATTTTATGATTTTGTGGTGCTTATACATTACACTGTCTCCTTCTCCTTACCATTTTGACTTTTTTGGATCTTGATCTTCTTTTATTTTTTTCTTATTTTTTTGCCACCCAAAGTCACAAATTGTGTGTGGGATGTAATATGCATATAGTAAAAATATTACATCTGTTAGATTGCATTCCAAAACAACCATGAAGAAAAACACAATGTGGCTGATAAATATTTAATATACAAAGCTTATCAAGATGAGCAGTAAAAGGAAGTGCTTGAGTTTGGATGTTCAAGAAGAAGATAGACTATTGAATGGAAAAGTGATCTTAGATTTTTAATTTGTATTTCGTCTAAAAAAAATTCAGAAAACACACGTATCCTTCATTTTTAGGCAAACTTAGAGTGAGTTTTCAAAAAGTATTTTAGGGCATTTTTAAAAAGTGGCTTTTGCAAAATGCAGGTTTTTTTTTACATCTTCCATTTCAGATTTCTGCATATCAGAAAATCTTTAAGTGTTGTTTAGGGTTTAAAAGATGAAAAATGTTTGAAGCAGTAAGTCATATGAAAAGTAGGAAGATACACAAAGTACCAGCAGATTTTTAAAGGATCCCAAAGAATGAAAGTATGATTATACTTCACCAAATGGAAACGGTTAATACAAATATAGAAAAGCAAAAAAACCAAAAACAAAAACCCACAAACCTTGATCAAGCTCACAACTTCATCAGCCGCTAGGAACTCCCAGCAAAGCTTAAATGGCTCAGTAGCAAGGACAACTCCATGCAGTCATACACAGTTTCTTTCTAGCTTAGGTGTTTGCATCAGTTCTTCTTATACCTTTTTCCTTACAGAGCATGCTATCATATTGTCATTCCATATGTTCAGGTGAAAAGTGAAGAGTATAAACAAAGCTAAGATAAACAGAAGGCAAAAAATATCATCTGGACTCTCAATATGCTGCCCCTTAATCATGTTGGAGTGATGCCAATAAAAAATTAATATCTGAATAAAAATAGTTGTTTGGAGATAGAGGAGAATTTGAAAGGAAACAGGCTAGATTAGTGATGGTGAACCTATGGCACGCATGCCACAGGTGGCACGCGGAGCCATTTCTGAGGGCACACTAAGTGCTGCCCTGTCAGCTCCAATGCGCTTGCGTGTGCTGGCCAGCTGATTTTCGGCCTTGATTTTCAGCTATTTTCCTTAAAGTCTCCGGAGGGTAAAAAATGGCCCAACGGGCAAATCGAAGTGACTTCTGGTTCGTCTGATGGGCCATTTTTCACCTTCCAGAGGCTTCAGGAGGCTTCCCTGAAGCCTCCGGAGAGTAAAAAACGGCCCAACAAGCAAACCAGAAATCCACCCCCAAACTTCCAGTTTGCCTGTAGGGCCATTTTTCAGCTTCCAGAGGCTTCCCTGAAGCCTCTGGAGGGTGAAAAACAGCCTGACGGGCAAAACAGAAGTCCCGTTGGCCCATACTGAACCCTCTGGAGGGCAAAAAATGACCCAATGCGGGGGGGGGGAAATCTCAGTGTGCATGGGAGGGTTGTGTGCTGGTATGCTTGCACGCGCTAGCGTGAGCGCGCTACCATTTTTGGCATGCAAGAAGAAAAAGATTAGCCATCAGTAGGCTAGATTATTGACTGTTTTATCTTGTTTTGTCTTAATTTCAATGGAAATACGTATAGGCACAAGGTGTAGCTTCTCTTCAGATGCAAATAGTAATTCCACAGAAGTAGGAAGAGAAAGATTTATCAATCTAGTTTCAGAGTTTCCATGACACATTGCACCATAAGTAAAAATGTTGGCTGGATTCACCCAAACAAAATGGGAGTGGCCAATTTGTGACTCAGCATATTGTATACACTCAGCTAAAGGATTGAAAGTTCCACATTTCATCAAATTATTTAGACTTTTCAAAAATTATTTTTTTCATTGCAAAATCATGGATGTTAATTATATTCATGGTTCAATCAGGGTGCCATTCACCATTATGCGGATTGTGTTTTATATGATATTATATGATCTATTAACCTAAACCTTTTGCTACGTGTCTGACATGCTGTTTGGTTTTGCATGAATGTCTTAATTTTTAAATCACACCTCAAAGATAAGCAGACAACGATTTCAAAGAACTTGAAATGAAATGTAAAATATTTGTAGTGTGATGTCCGTTTGAAACTGAAGGATGGCCTTTAATGCTGCGGATGACACTTTCCACTTATATCTACAGGATTCTAGAGCTGGACCTGATTGTTAGAGATGAAGATGGCAATATTTTGGATCCTGACAAAACCAGTGTCATCAGTCTCTTCCATGCACATACAGAAGCTACAAAAGAAATCACAGAAAGAATTAAAGAAGAAATGGTATGGGGTTTGAATTCCAACTTTCAAACAGAGCTTTGCTTGTTTATCCCCATGAAGGATTAACCCATAAAAGCATCAGGAGCAGCTTTGCAATCACTTCTTCTGCCTGATTCAGTATGCATATTAAAAGTATCTCCTCACACCAAATATTTATTCTGAATTCCCAGCTTTTTTAAAAAGCTGCTTTCAATCCATCAATAAACCAATAACATAATTTACACTTCCAATTGACACACATATTAGTGCAGACCAAAAGGCCTATAGCAAGCTTTTTTAAAAAGTCAGATATACCTTACTTGGTCTTTTAAAATATATACCTTACTTGGTCTTTTAATGTGCATTGGTGAATCTTTATAAAAAATGGGGAAGGGAGATTAAATTTAGAAGGGAGGATGTGGCCTTCCTTGTTATCCATGTTTATAAGCTTTAAGTCAAACAATGTTTGTATGAGGAAAGTGAGCAGCGCACTGATTCAGATTTTCTAAAAGCTAATAACTTATACTACATCTTGGGCTAGCAAAGTAGTTGTTCTTGATGTTTGTAGCTACAACTCTACTATTCTGTATTCCTATTGAAGCACCAGGTTCCTAAGGTTGTCATGATGGTAATAACAATTGTGCATAGTGAGCAATGCCAGACTGACTTCAGGTAACCATGATATGTTTAAGCGCACTATTTCCTGAACAGACCTTTATTTTTTTGGGTGAGATCTTCTTGATCTAATTTCTGGTGGAGTGGGGAAAAAAATCTGTCCTTTGTGAAGCATCAGCTTTCCCTGAAAATTAATGCTGAATTTGCTTAAACTTATAACCAGCAAACAATGCTACATATCATTCAAAAATAAGTAGCACATAAAAAGTTACAATGGCAGCATGTCATAACCATTGTGTGACCAAGATCTACAGTACAAAGTAGGGATGGAGAAGAACAGCTTATACTAAAGTTTTCTTTTTGCTATCACAATCTTTATGTACATGCCTTCCCTAAAAATCCAAAAAACCTGAAATGAACACAAATGAACAATGAAAACAATACAATGGAAATTTTTTTTGTTAAATTTATAAAAAATAAAAAGGACAATCACTGGGTTATTCAGGTGAAAGTCATATTTTGGGAAATATGAATTTATTGGAATAATTTGACAACTATACATTTTTCACACTTCCCCTGGACTTCCCCAAAGAGAGATATACCTCACAGTTTGGGAAAGCCTGCAAAGTATCGAATTGGGTTTTTCTCTTTTTTCAAAAGTAGAGAGGACTTTGTACATATTTATAGTTTACTTTATTTTGCATCTCTGGTATTTAAAATGACAAAATATTATAGAAATTATATTTCAGCACAATTGAATAGGTAAAGTTGGGAAAAGTGTGATAAATGTTGTTGTTTAAATGTTCCTGACTACAAAGATGTAATGTAGCAGTAAGATATTTGTTTAAAAAAAAGCAAATCTGTTTATCAAGTTCTTTTGCTGTTTTTCTAATAACATCTATTTCTCTTATTTGTTGTTGGTTCTCAGTCAAAAGATGAGCCTATATACGGAACTTTCTGCCGAAATACTTCATCCCCCACTCATAGTCTTTATGTCTTTGTAAGAAATTTTGTCTGCAAAATAGGAGAAGATGCTGAACTTTTCATGTCCCTCTATGATCCTCATAAACATACAGTGATAAGGTATGAACAGTGTTCATTTTCCTAAAAAAGTTAAATGTGTGTGTGTGATTATAAATGTATGGATTATGACAATCTCTTGTGGTTTGGATGAATTTAGAATGTGTTGAAATTAAACATACACAGTTTATGAACAGACATATTTATATTAATGAATCAATTGGTAAGACATCAGAATGACTTATAGGTAGCCCCGGTTTGCATCAAAGCCTGAACTATTTTAATAGGTTAATGGAGCTGTTTATATCTTTACATAATTATTAACCATTGTCTCAGGCTTTCCCCATTGCTCTAAGTTTAGCCAAGCATAATGACTGAAATTGCAGGAACTGAAGTTTGAAACTTAGTTGGCAGAATTTTCAATGATGCACTTAATATAATTTAAAATTGCTTGTCAATATCTTATACAGTGCTATTTCATTGTGATAATCTATAATGTTTATTTTTCCACAGTGAAAATTATTTGGTGAGATGGGGGAGCAAAGGTTTTGTCAAAGAAATTGACAACTTCAACAATCTGAAAGTGGTTTTCACTGTGAGTAGTTTAAAAAAAACACAATCCTTTCACTCCAACCACCCATACTACCTGTACATTTTCTGGAAAACTTGCAGAATCAAATACTTCTCATCTGTCCACAGGAAACAGAATTAGCAGAATTCTCCTAAGTGACCTCACTTCATTCATTCTCTCTCTATGGCTAACTTTGCATTTAATACAAAGGCATTATGTGTTTTTGACTTGTACAAATTCAGCTAAGGATTTTGTTTTTAGTTTTTTGAATCGAAACTAACTTTTTCAAATAAATTATATGGGGAACAAACATTTCCATGCAACTGAGGCCTTAGCCATAAGACTAAATCTAGCGTTTGGCTAGACTAACATAATCCTAAAACACTGAAGATAGATGATAGTTGTCATCTTGAAATAACTGATCCATATGGTTATGGCTTTTATCTAGCTATATTTGAGAAACATTAATATTGTGGTGCAAGAAAAATTATCATATTGTACACAGATGTTATGCTAAATACAACAGATGACTAAGTCAGTAAATCAGTGAAACATATAAATTATATTCTAATTACCTGAGAACTTCTGGGGAAGAAATGCCAAACTGAAGACAACTCCACTAAAAGCAGAACTGAATAGATCAGGAATTTGATGATTGACTACACTAAAAGAGCTGATGATGGATCAGTAATTTGCAATTCCCCAGAAAAAAGAAGAGAACCAGAGATGGTCCCCACTTGTTTCTAGCATGGAGGGGAAAAAATTAAGTGCAAGTTTAAAAACTAAAAATATTATTTCTTCAGAATAAACAGTAAAAGGAAGATTAGAACCTTGGGAAAGTTAAAAAGATGAACTAAGAGTTCAGATGGATTGGAAATAAGATTTTCAAACTAATTGTAAGGGTAAAATAATTTTGTTTTGAAGTTTTTTTTAACAACAGATGATAGAATGAGATTTTGAAGTTTGGACACTACAGAGAACCAGAAGGAACTAAAGATAACAAGTAAAAGAGAAGGGCATTTAAATTTGACTTATTAATATAGAACAGATCAAAATATTTTAATGCTGGATGTATTGAAGGATATATTTGAACCCAGAAGTTAATTTTAAGAGTGTCTACCATATCTCTATAGATAATGTTTAAAAGAAGTTATGGAAGAGCAACAAATTTTATTGGGACAAGATTAAGACTGCGTGAATTTAAAAATGATAGGCTACAAGAATAATATGGAAAAAATGCTTCACTGGACAAATAAATAAAACTGGATGATGTCTTAGTAATAAAAACTGATACTCAATGTAAAAGAGTTACCTGAATAATTTCCCTCTATATTCCTAAAAAGTCTTGTTAAAGCTTTGAAGAATTTTGTGAGAAGGGACACAGAAAAATTAAAAGAAATCAAGTTCAAGGACATTCTTTGAAAAGAATAAAGTTCAAGATTCTTAAAACGAGGGAATATAAAGTTGGTTTATTTGATAAAAGTTAGAATAGATGTTATTAGCTGTGGTAATCCTTAATTGATTCCCCTCATCAGAATAGAAAAATAAGGCTTCAAGGATTTGTTTATAGATAAGAGATGGGATTGAAAAGAAGAGATCATTTGTTATATATTAAGTAAAAGCAATAAACCTGTCTATTCTGTCCTGAAGGAGGAAATATTTTCTTTATTTTCTTTACTATATTTTTATTTTTTATTTCTTTTCTATTTCTATTTTTTATCTCCTGCAGTTTCTATTTCATTCATGTTGTTTAAATTAGGTGATGATGAAATAACATTTTTCTATTGTCGTTGTTATATTATTATACCAGTATTAGCCCAGAAAATGTTGATTTTTAGATGTCATAGTTTTTTAATTGTCAGTCTGTCAATTGAATTTTGCTGTTATTTATCTCAGGATCTTGGAAACAAAGATCTTGGAAGAGACCGAATTTATTTGATCTGTCAAATTGTACGGTTTGGAAAAATGGATCTCAAAGATACTAACACCAAAAAATATACTCAGGGCATAAGAAGGCCTTTTGGAGTGGCAGGTAAGGCAAAGAATGGAGAGGATCCAAATGTCAGGGCTCCAAGTAATACATCCCATTCAATAAGAACTCCGGGGCAGGTAAATTCCTCAAATAACATTTTATTGGGACATATCAAATTGGCAACGTTCCTGATGGAAAACCGACTCTAAGACCCCACTGGATTTTCAACAAATTAAAAGTAAAACTTTGTAACTCCCCCTCCCAGAGTCTCCAGTTACATGGTTCAATCAGCATGCAGTCCAGTTGCTAGATGACCTCACTCTTCACCTTTCAAACACTTGCACCAACATCCTTGATTCCCAGGCTAAAGAATTTTATTTAGGCTACAACACCCCAGCTATCTCCACACACACACCCTCCCTGGCCTCCTTGCTCCAAGCTGTGTCAGCCCTGAAGCCATGAGAAGAGAAACCTCCTTAGATAAAACTACCAAAAGAAAATGGCCACAGTTTGCCGAACTTCAGGTTGACACCAAAAAGCCTTCACAGTCTTTAATACAATTCCACCTGTGCTATGTGTGTTTAGCAAGTCCTTGCTTATTAAAGCCCCATCACCTCCCACATTACCATTGTCCTTGTATATTGAGATACCAGTCAATGTGTGTTGACTGTACCTGACATACAGATTTACCAAGATCATGGCATTTATAACATTTTCCCTGCCAACAACCATATAAGGATAAGCTTTGGCAGTGGATACATAGGATTCTGGTTGTGTAATTGGCCTTGGCCTTCTGTTCCCTAACCCTCAGTATTGACATCTTTTGTAAATTGATATATCCATAGAGATTTACGAAGCTATCTTGGTATTTCATCCTTGTAACAATATCAGTTAGACATTACTGAAACAATTCTGAAGAAAATATTGAACATATAACTTAGAAATGTTATTTTTATTGTTTGATCACAAGAGAAGTCAAGACATGAAAGTGACTGTTAAAGCAAAGATCCTTTCTTAAATTTGCTCCAAGTGACATTACTAAGTGAGATGTTCTTTAAGATGTCCTTGGAAAAGAAAATCAAGTGAAAAAGGAGGCTGATCAAAGAATGGTGGATTTTATTTTACGTGAGCAGCACGAGAGAACAAGACACAGTGTTAAGGGTGATGCAGAAATTATACAATAATATTTTCTTTCCCAGTGAGTTCCAGATATGCTGAATTTAAAATTTCAATCATCATAACTAGCAAGTTCTAATGATCATTCTGGTTGAAGAAATTTGTAATCCAGCTCATCTGAAAAACAGCAGGTTAAGGAAGAGTGGTAGGACAAGATAAGAACGCCAAATAATCTGCTCACCTTCACATTCTCTCATTAATATTTTATATGGGGAATAAAAAATAATAATACCAGAGCGCAGGCAAGCAAAATTTGAATGCTAATGCATTATTAAGCAAGCATATCAAATCAGCTGTGTCAGCTCCAGCTCTAAATTAATTGTTATTTACTTAGGGTTTTTATAGTTATCGGCAGTTTTTCACTGATGTGTAAATAAGTAATGGATGATGCTGGAAGTGGGAAGGAAATCATTGAGTTTTCCCATATACTGTTTTCGCAGGCAGGTACTAGTTTTGTAATAGGAGCAATGCTTCTTCACATACATGCTATCCACACAGCAAAGTTTGTTGCAGAGTATTTGTGTGCCTTTATTTTATTTTATTAGATTTAAAAGTTGCTTCAAAGAAAAGCAATAAAACCTTTTATTCTAATGCACCTATATATGGTTTATGAAGTATATGGTTCTAATTGGGAGAGAGGTTATACCTGTTGCCTTTTTTTCCAAGCCTTGATAGCTTTTTGTTTTCTTCCTTTAGTAATGGACATCTCAGATATTATAAAAAGAAAAGCAGAAAGTGATGAAGAGAAACAATATTTCATTCCCTTTCATCCGTAAGACAATTTTGCTGTTTAATACATTTGATGTCACTATGAAAAAATATTGTAAAAATATTTTTACAAGTCATTCTAAACATAAATCAGAATGGACTGTATTTAAAGGTACTTTTCATATATAGGAATCTTCTGCTTACTGAAAGCACATGTAGAGATAATCTACGGTAAATCCAAATATGTTCTTACTATTGCAGCCTTTTCACAGTGTAGACTAATTATTGTGCAGGTATCTCTAAATAAGCTCTAGAAGGTTTTGTCCTGAATCTCAATGTTGAAGCAACAATGTGTTGTTTTCCCTTTGCCATTTGTGAATTGCTGGATTTGTGATTGTCTTCTCTTTATTTAACTTAGAAGCATTTGTTGTTTTACGTTTAAGAATTCTTTCCTTATCACATATTGAATAACTCTGCTTGATACTGTAAACATACAGCTTCACATTCAAGTACTGATGAAAAAGTTGTCTCAACTGACATTGATTCATTATATGCCTTTGGTTTGCAGTAATATTTTTCTTTTTCTTTCAGAGTGCCAGAGAATGAGTTTTTGCACAACCTCTTAAGCAAGGTTACCACATTCAAAAGTGACAGCGGCGGGCAAGGTGAAGTACATGCTTGTTCTTACTCCCATATCTATATCCTTAAAGGGATGGCATGATTGGAGGCCTTTAAGCCACATTGGAAGAAGTGGCTAGGTGACTAGGTGGCTCAGTGGCTAAGATGCTGAGCTTGTTGATCAGAAAGGTCAACGGTTTGGTGGTTCAAATCAGGGGTCGGTTGTGGATTGTTTTGCTGCTGGTTTGATCAGGGTTGTGCCTTGCGCGTGCACGTGAAGCGTGCAAGCAGCAATCAAAAAATAGCTTCTGCGCATGCAAAATCCAAAATGGTGATGCCCACGGAAACACTGAAGGAACCGGGTCCATGACATCATTGCTGAGTTACTACAGGTTCTAAAGAACTGGTTAAAACCAGTAGGAACCCACCTCTGTTTCAAATCCCTAATATAGGTCTCCTGCATGAGCAGGGGGTTGGACTAGATGACCTCCAAGATCCCTTCCAACTCTATTACTGTTACTGTTATACTCCTTGTCGCTCTCCAGTGGCACTCTAGGCAACTCTTTATATGTTCCTCATGTAAGCAGAATAAAGAAGCCCTTAAATATGCATGTGCACACAAACATTTAAGTTGCATATGAAACATACTTTTGGGGGGAAGAGAAAGGTACAAATCGGTGATTTTTTTTCTTTTTCCCACCACTGCTTGAGTGTTATTGTCAAACTGCATTATTTTCATGATGTGATCCCATTCAATTAGTTTAGGAATTGCAACATGAAAGAAAATGGAATGACAGGTAATAATGAAGGGCCAAGATTTTCTCAAGTACCGGTATGCATTTTGGACATCTGCTTTTGGTGGATGTGCCATATATCTCCAACCCAATACTTGCTACATGTGATGGACTACAACTTCCCTTATTACTTGTCAGTTTCATTGGTTTGGGGGTTTAATGAAAGGAAGGCTGGCAAAGCACCAGGTTGAAACTGTTTTAGGGCCAGGTGGGCAGAAAGCAAGGATGTTCTGTATGGAGTGGGTCATTATCCTGAGGCTAGGGTTGGAGGCTGCAAAGGATAAAGCTGCTGTTTTTTTCATCTGTTTGTTTTAACCACATATTTGTGGATGGTGAGTCAAAATTTGCCTCTGTGGATTTATGTGATGAGAATTAGTATTATTGAATTCAGGTCACAATTTCTGTGTTTTGCTGTGGCGACCAGCAAAAGGTAGAGGATGAGTTTAGAAGTCATCCAAGCTTCCAAGGACAATCACTTTCCCACAACTTATGAAACTATGGAAAATATCCCATAGCAATCGCTCCTAGTTTTTCCTTTCTAAGGAAGCCACTGGGTACATTCCGCATAATTCCAGCTTCATTTCTTTTTGGTACCATCATCCCAGTCATTAAGCACACGGCTGAGCTATTGGATTTCCTCCAGGCATAGGAATGCTTTTGCATGGCTCACTGAAAGTCAACATTAAAACCCATTGGTTATACTTGGGATAACCCACATCTTCCTTTCCAAACTTAATTTGGTTTCTTTCTGAAATATCAGACCCAATGTCCTGTGGCATTCCTTCAGAACATCCAGTTCTAAGGAAAAGGGTTTGGAGACTTTTCCTTTCCATCTTGCTGAGCTGCTGTTCTAAGGTCAGATGTTTGTAGACAAATGGTGGCCTAATATATATGTTCAAACAAATCCCAGAAGTGCTGGGTTTTGGCACCCGTAGTTTAAACCAATGTCCACTTAACTCTTGCTAGGTTTATTTATTTATTTATTTTGTCAAGCATATATAGGATTACAGAAAAAAGTATAAACATGATTGTGAATACATAAAATGTATAAACATGGTTATGAATATGTGAGATGGTTACGAATACATGGGGACATTAGGACAGGGATGGTAGGCGCTTATGCATGTCCCTTATTGTATTATTATTATTATTATAATTTTAATTTTCCATTTTTATAATTTACATAACAACAAACATTTTTCTTTTTTTTAACAGTACTGTGTCATGTCTCTTATGGTTA
>JANHFT010003032.1:65593-89561 GCA_032467955.1 Pseudoxenodon macrops | reverse complement strand
CCTTCTCCTCCTTCTCCTCCTCCTCCTCTTCCTCCTCCTCCTCCTCCTCTCACTCTCACTCTCACTCTCACTCCATCTCTTCCTCCCTCCTCCTCTTCCTCTTCCTCCTCCTCTTCTCCTTCCCCTCCTTCCTCATTAGTATAAAGGCATCTTTTACTCGTATGTGTGTGTACTTTTAATCTATTTGCCTTTATGTTTTTATGTTGTTATTTGACGTATAATAGCTTACAAAACAAAGAAGTTAATATTATTGACCATTCAAAATCTGCTGAAAAAGGTGCATCCTCCATAGATTCAAGACCAAGCAAGCAAAATCCTAATCTTAAGTTTGTCTGCTTTTCATATGCATGTATTTTAGGTGAAGATGAAAGAGGCTTGTTTTCAAGTGAAATCTGCCTTTTCCAATTTTTGTCTTCCCACCCTAACCTCTATTTATTCATTCCATACTACCTTCATGGCACAATTCTTTGAATTCTATGCTATTCTTTCCACTTTCTCAGCTAGCTGATTTGACCCAAGTTCACCAGAAGGTGTCACTGCAGAATGAGGATTATCCATTGATGATAGAGCTACAATCATCCTTTCCCTGAAGAGACAATGAAGTCAGCATTAATTTCATAACTTCATTTTCCTCTTGAATATTCTAGTATAACCCAGGGTATGGAAGAAATAGCTTTTAATGTGCTTTGTCACTATAGCGACTTACTTCTAACTTTTTGCGTTTCTTTCACAGGCGATGTCAGAAATGACATCTATGTTACCTTGCTATGTGGAGATTTAGATAAATTTAACAAAACTACTCAGAGAAATGTAGAAGTCAACATGTGTGTCTGTGATGAAGATGGAAAAGTGATACCTGTAAGTGCTGTTCTGCTCTTAATGTATATTTTTAAAAACATGGTTAAAGGCTAGTGGCATTTTCCTCTGTAGAGTTTCTGAGTCTGAATCTAGTGGCTTTGGTTCAGAAATTCTGTTTGCAGAAATGTATATTTCTAAGCTTATATTTGCAACTTGTCTTATTCAACTCATGGAAGAAAGACTGGATTCACATTATCTAATCTTTGTCAGAAGCCATAGCAGAGTTATTTGTTTTTAGTATAACCCAGCATTATAATTCCTACAGCCTAGTTTATGATTTAGTGTGCTGTATGGCACATAAGAAATATGGGGAATATATCACAGGGTGAAATTCAGCAGGTTCTGACAGGTTCTGGAGAACCGGTAGTGGAAATTTTGAGTAGTTCGGAGAACTGGAAAATACCACTTCTGGCTGGCCTCAGAGTGGGGTGGGAATGGATATTTTGCAATATCTTTCCCTCAGGAGTGGAGAGGGAATGGGGATTTTGAAGTATCCTTCTCCTGGAGTGGGGTGGGAATTGAAGTTTTGCAATATCCTTCCCCTGACACGCCCACCAAGCCATGCCCACCAAGCCACACTACCTTCACCAAGCCTCACCCACAGAACCGGTAGTAAAAAAAAATGGATTTCACCACTGATATATCACCAAGGTATACCAAATGTGAACTGAGAAGAAGAAAAAAGGAATGTTTAAACTTGAGATGTTTGTTTGAGAATGGAAGACCAAGGCAAAATGCCAGATAGTCAGATTCAGCAAGCATTCCTTTAAAATGCTTAGTTTGTCTTTTGGTCCATTTCATAGCATTTGTTTCATGCTTCAACCTGCACATTTTTTATGAGAGTGTGAATTTATTCAATTTCCATATATAGCCACAGGTGCAAGAAATGGGAATCCAACCTGGCAATTAAAAAGTGGCAAATATCACATTTTTCTTTGTTAATAAACACTTACCAAAGAGTTTGTTAAAAATTTCAAAATGCTGGAATATTGGGAAATTAATTACAGGTAGTCCTCAGCCTACCACCACAATTTAGCCCAAACTTTCTGTTATTAAATATGACATTTGTTAATTTTGGCCCATTTTACGAACTCTCTTGTCAGAATTGTTAAGTGAATCACTGCAGTTGATAAGTTAGTAACCCAGTTGTTAAGTGACTCTAGCTTCCCCATTGTCTTTGCTTGTCAGAAGGTGATCACATGACCTTGGGATACAGCAATGGTCATAAGTATGAACCAGTTGCCAAGTCTGAAATTTGATCACATGATCATAGTGATGCTACAAAGGTTGGAACTGTGAAAAATGGCCACAAGTCACCTTTTTCAGTGCCGTTGTAACTTTGAATGATCACTAAATGAACTGTTGTAAGTTGAGGACTACCTGTATTGTTTTGTAACTAAGATAAGGGAAAGTATTAAAAATGAAATCTAAGAATGACAAGGTCCAAATTATCTCCAAATTAACTGGACCAATCAAAAGTCTGCCTTGTTACTATGTTTTAGATTGTTTAACATGGGAATAATATGTTCTCTCATTGGGGGGGAAGAGACCAATTAAAATTAGCCTGTAAAATGGTATCATTACCTCCAACTGAGGCAATTACTACTGCAGCATATGTGTCTAAATATAATGCTTTTGTAATATAGTTGTCAAGAAGGTCCCACAGATGTCTATGTCTACAAAGTGGAGGGAGGTAAATGTTAATAAAGAGAATATTACCAGGACCTAAATTGGAGGAAACCATGCTGGCACATCACTCAAGTAATCACATGACTATCCAATTTAGAGGAAACCTTTACAAAGTAGCTTTGAGAGGGTGTATTGTTGAAAGCTTTGTCAAAGTGTAATACCTCTTTGAAGTTGTGAAGAGGCCTAGTAGTAAAGCTTCTATGTTGCATTATTATTTTGAAAGACCTCCACATCAGATAATAGTTTTCTAATCCTCCCTACATGTTAATGAAAGGAAGCTTCCTTTTTTCACATGCAGACTAAAGTGACTGTGTCAGAGGACACTTTCCATGAGAGGAAAAGTGATGAAAAATGTTGAAATGCTGTAAAGTCTTTTGTCCTTAATGGGATATTCCTTGGAATACCTTTTTTGTGATGTCTGAAGATTAAAATGTATAAATATGTTGTAAAATTCTTGCTTTTGCTTAAGTAGCAACTACTAAAGAGCATAATAAAATTATTTATTTGTATGTTTATTGTAGAGATTTATATGGCTCCCTATTTACCAGAACAAACTCTGAACAAGAATAAAAACAGAATGGAGTTATAAAATAAGGCACTAAACAAAATAAAACAAAAATGTTGAGGCCCAAAAAAGACTCATTTCTATAGATCAAACATACTATGATGGACATTTTTCTTGATACGTTACTTTTATTTTTATTTTGGCACTAGTTTTTAAGCTAATTGCTTAAATCTGTTAAAAAACTTAGACCATGTAAGATGGAAGAAGAATGTGTATAAATTCAAAGATTCCTTCTGAAAACCAATGAAGTTTCATGACTGTATCTCAAATCCAATATTTGCTCTAAAGTATGGTTGGTCAACCTTTTGGCTTGCCTGGGCCACATTGATTGAGAAGAAATCAAAATATATAATATAGTTACTGTATATAAATAACAAACCAGATGTCCAGGAATGCATCTTGCCTGCATGTTGCATGTTGGACACACCTAGTTTCAAGTATAATAAGATGATCTTTTAAGAGTAATTTATTTATTACATGCAATGTATTTATTTCTTCCTTTGCTGTCCCTTCAAATTAATATAAACTTACTTCATGTATTTTTGATGTGCAATGTTGGCTCAGTTACAGATGTGTCTGATGTGATAAAATTTTTAATTTAACAGAACATTGTAAAGTGAGAAGTGATGCAAAAATAACACACATAATCAGCCAACAATTCTTTTCACTGGAAAATTTGAAAATAATTACCTTCTTGCATTATCAAATTTCCAGGGAATTTTCTGTGGAATGAATATAATTGATTGAAATGGGAAGGAAGATATTAAAAGGGCATATGAAGAAAAAAATAGCTACATGATGCAAAAATAAAAAAGAAATACCACCGAGTTTATTTATCCCAAAAGAATATGAACCCGGTTTTAATTGATACCCCACAAGTTATCAACATATATAAATATCCTGCCCAATTGAAAGCAAATCTGGAGATTCCTCCTTTTCCAAATATGTATGCATGTGTTTATTTATGTATTTGGAATGTTTATGTGGTTGCCCATCTTCAACAACAAGACACGAGAAAGGGATATACATAAAATATAAAAGAATACAAATCCAAAACAAAAAAAGTAGTACCATCTAAAAACAATATGTTGGGGAAAATTCTGTCTGTCTGTCCATCCAGACCAGTAGTGGGTTCCAATTATCGCTGCTACCAATTCACTATTGAGAGTGCACACATACCACTTACGTACATGCGTGGAGACGTCCGGGCAGCTGGGTGGAGCCTCCTGCCGCTTCCGTTACCAGTTCGCCTGATCCAGGGTGAACCAGTAGCAACCCACCACTCATCCAGATACATATACATACATACATATATACATACACATACACACACACACACACACATTTTGAAGCACTGTTAAGAGAAGAGGAAGAAAGACTGTTAATTCTGTAACTACCAAGACCTTTACATATTATGATGTCTAATTTTTCTTACCTCTTAATATCTTCCTTGTCTGCATGTCCATGAATCCTGATCTCATTCTGGCCATTTCCATTACCATTGAATAAGTCTGGTAGCAGGTTTGAGAGAATTTTGAAAAAATATAGGTGTCTTTTCCCCTTCTCTTTGCCATGATAAGTTCATGATAACTCTTCCAAGAGAAAAAAAAGAAGTAGGCCCATTTTACTAGTTAGCGGGAATAGAAGAAATAGGTTCTTTGGCTTCTTTTTCTTCTGTTTGTGAAATCCTCTACTTGCTTTAAATTGGACCCAACAGGATTGACAACTTTTGTGAAAGGTTATTCGTTCTTTGCTTTGCCTGGACATTTTTCTTCAACTTTGTATTTTATTTATTTATTTTCAGGCACTGAAGCTGCCACTAATCAAAATTTCCAAATAGTTGTGCCTGTCACATTAACTTTTCAGATTTCCTGAGCACAAAAAGAAACCAAAGAATCACAGACCTTCGGAATATCATTTAGGCTAGCCTCTGCTGCCTGTTCCATATAAAAATTCAAATTGAAGTACCATACCATAACAGACAACTGTCTGATCTTTGCTTAAATACATCATGTGAAGGGGAAACCAACACATCTCTGACTAAATCCTTCCATTGTTGATTTAATACTTTCTTGTAACATTAAAGCACTATCCGCCTTCTTGTAACTTGAATCTATTATTCTGAGTCCTGTCTTCTGGCAAGAAGGAACAATTCCTGGCTGTTGTCCATGTACCATTCTTTCATGTATTTGAACAGTGCTATAATCTCCCTCCAGCACTTTTTGTTCTGCAAGCTAAACATTCCCAGGTCCTTCAATTTCTTTTCATAGGATTTAATTTCTAATGGCTAATCATCTCCATCATCCTTCTTTGAACATGTTCCACTTGCTCTCCACCCTTCCTAAAATTTATTTATTTATTTATTTTTATCAAGCATGTATTAGATAATAGATATAAGTATGAAAAATAATTATGAATACATGAAATGGATATGAATAAAAGGGAACATTAGGAAAGGGACGGTAGGCAAGCTGGTGTGCTTATGCACGCCCCTTAAAGACCTCTTAGGGATGGGGTGAGGTCGACAGTAGACAGTCTAAGGTTAACGTTTTGGGGATTTGGGGAAGAAACCACAGTCAGGTTGTGCATTCCAGGTATTAACACTCTGTTACTGAAGTCGTATTTTCTGCAATCTTGTTTGAAGCAGTTTACCATAAGTTTGTATCTATTGTGTGCTCATGTGATGTTGCGGTTGAAGCTGAAGTAGTCATTGACAGGAAGGACATTGTACCATTGTATTAATGTTTGATATGCAGTGTGAGTTCCAGACAGATGAGCTGTATTCAAGAATTGGTCTAGCAAAAATGTCGCAAAATGCCACATGAAATCAAGATCCAACATTCAAGGAGGTGGAGAGGTCAGCAGGAGGATCAGAATTGGGATTATTATTTTAGAAACTGTACTCCTATTCATATAGCCTACAGCTGCAGACTCATATCCATTTTATACTCAAAACTCATTCCTCATTTTTTCCACCCAAAGCTTTTTTGCTTAACTAGGTATTCCCCATTTTATTCAGGTAGTCTTTGAGTTGCGACCACAATTGAATCCAACATTTATGTTGCTAGGTGAAACATTTGTTAAGTGAGTTTTGCCCCGTTTTACGAACTTTCTTACCACGGTTAAGTGAATGATTGCAGTTGTTAAGTTAGTAACACAGTTGTTGAGTGAAAATGGCTTCCCCTTGATTTTCCAGAAGGTTGCAAAAGCTGATCACATGACCCCAGGACACTGCAACTGTTACAAACATGAATCAATTGCCAAACGTCTGAATTTTGATCACGTGACCATGGAGATGCTGCAATGGTCGTAAGCATGAAAAATGGTCATAAGTCAGTTTTTCAGTGCCATTGGAACTTTGAACGGTCACCAAATGAACTGTTGTAAGGAGAGGACTACCTGTAGCTGTCTGCTTGGTGCCTGTCTTTTAATTGAAGAATTCTGCAATTGCCTGGTTAAATTCCATTTCGTTATTTTCAGTCCGCTTCTCTAACTTATTGTGACAGTTTATTTCTGCCTTCTGGTGTTACCTCTCTCACCCACTGTCATCTCATTTGCCATTAATTAATTAATTAATTAAAATGCTGAAGCACGAGAGGGATCAGCACTGAAGCATGGAGCACTCCACTCTGTATTTCCCTCCAGGATGCTGAGAAGCTCTTAGGGAGTACTCTCCGTGCATGATTCTCAAGCCAACAATGTCTCCACTTAATTGTCATGCCATACAGCTCACACCTAATTAGCTTGTTAATCAGCATATCACGGGCCACTTCATTAAATATTTCTTGTGGAACATGTGCATTTTTCTCAGAGAGAGGACTGAGACAAAATGGGAGCTGAGTTATCCTACTGTATCTAGTGTTTATTGCCTGCTAGCATTTTGCCAACTTCATTGGACACACCAACTCTGTTTTCTTCCTTTTCAAAAGCACTTTTTGGAAGAAATGGGGATCTATTTTGATATTCTTTGCCAATCCCAATTAATTTTGAGTTTTAGCTCTTGTTAGACTGTTATACTTCATTCCTGTCTTTGTGTATTTTTGGGAATGGTCTCTCTTTCTACCTCCTATATGGGTTCTTTGGTTGGGATGGCAATAGGAGAATGCCCAGCTTTATTTTACTACCTTCTATTTTTTTTCCCTCTCCTCATTGGAATAGTTGGCAATTGCATTTTAGCATTTTCTTTTTTAGGAAATACTTTTTTCTCACACATACAGACACACATAGTTGTATAATACAGGTAAGCCTCAACTTACAGTAGTTCATTTGTGACCATTCAGAATTACAATGGCACTGAAAAAAGTGACTTATGACAATTTTTCACACCGTTGCAGCATCCCCATGGTCATGTTATCAAAATTTGGGTGCTTGTCAACTGGTTCATATTTAAGATTGTCATAGTGTCCCAGAGTCATGTGATTACCTTTTGCAACCTTCTGACAAGCAATAGGGAAGCCATATTCACTTAACAACCATGTTACTCACTTAATAATTGTAGTGATTCACTTAACAACTGTGGCAAGAAAGGTAATTAAATGGGGCAAAACTCACTTAACAAATATCTCACTTAGCAAAAAGGTCTTGGGCTCAATTGTGGTTGTAACATGTAGACTACCTGTACTGTACTTACTAAAACAAACAAATTAGTGCAAGTATGTATATCACATAGGAATTGCTTCAGTTTTAAACAATTAGTTATGCCTCTATCAAGGATCAGGGTAGGTCAGCTTTTATGGGATCCTCAGCACCCAATTCTATGGCTATAGAATGGGAGGAGTAATTTTAATTAGTCCCCATATACCTTGACACAGCAGATCAAACACTAGAAGACTCACAAAGAGTTATAACTACCCATTAACAAAAAGTAAATCAGAAGATCAAAGGCAATTAGGTGGTCTTATAAAAGCTCATCTGGAATGGGTTCTGAGTACCTGAATAATTTTAGTTAATCTCGTCCTTTTCAGTTATCTACTCTCTAGTCAAGATTTCCCAACTTTGACAACTTCCAGGTTGTGTGGACTAAGTCCTAGAACTTTCATCAATGGCCATGCTGGCAATAGAATACTGAACTCTGAAGTCCACCCATCCAGAAGTCATTATGGATGGAAAATAATGCTACAGACATACAATGTTTAGATTATATCTCTCCTCCTTTCTGGAATAAGAAACTAATCTCAAGGATTATAATAGATATGAATGGGAAAATGTATTTGTGATGAAAATGATGCAATCATATGAACTAGGAAATACCATCTCTTTTTATTTTTCTGTTTTGGACAGAATGTGATTTGCTTAGGGGCTGGAGACAAGCCTGCGAATGAATACAAGTCAATTGTCTACTATCAAGTCAAACAACCCCGTTGGATGGAGACATTAAAGGTACGACAAGGAGCAGATATTTCTCTATTTAAAATCTTAAGACAAACTATTAATATCACTGATTTTGCTAAATGGTTACCTCTGAGAAACGGAGCTAAGAAATCCAAGCTTCAGAATGTTTAGGTATGCATTAAAATGACTTTAGTTTAGAACTATTCAGTTAACTTCCTTGAATTCTACAAGACAGACTACATGGAAATGAAAGCAATAATTATACTTATGCAGTTTGCCATAAATATGTTTTATTTCAGTAGAGAAGTACTATATAATATAATATAAATATATAAATGTGATATAAAAAGTTGAAGAAATTAATAACATGCAGAACTGATATATATCCTAATTTCAGGTGAATAAATCAGTGGACATTATTTATATATAATGGGTAATAAACAAATTGTAGGGAACATACGTTGCAAATAACTCCAGATAGCTGTAAGCTATTCAGAAAGCATATTGGAAACCTGTTTCTGTTAACGATAGAACACTATAGAGAACATATTAAAATATCTTTAAGAAAAGTAAAGCCAATTAATTTTCTGTGACTTCAAAGACTTCTGGGTCCAGAGTAAGAATCATTTTGTAAGTGATCCCATATAATAGAAATTTTAGTTAAGGTTATAGTGAAACATTTATATTCTCCTTAAATAGCTTTTGGATCATGTAGTCTGATCTAGTTTTCAGCCCATCCCGAACAGTGATCCTCTGGTAAAAAGAGCAGAAAATGTAATATTTGTATTAGAAGGTAAAACATATAAACAAAACAAAATGTTGAGTTATGTGGTCATTTTCAATGGCAAATCTGAGATAGAGATATATAATTATGAATGTAACACAGGTAATTCTCAACTTGCGATCATTCATTTAGTGACTATTCAAACTTCCAGTGGCACTGAAAAAAGTGACTTATGACTGATCCTCGCACTTATGACTGTTTCAGTATCCCAGCAGTCATATGATCAAAATTCAAGTGCATGGCAAGCAGCAGGTTTTTATGACGGTTGCGATGTCCCGGGATCATATGATCACCATTTGTGACTTTCCCAGCCAGCTGCCAACAAGCAAAGTTGGTGGGAGAAACCGGATTCACTTAACAACCTTGTGATTCACTTAATGAATCAGCAAAAAAATGGTTGTCAAATTGGGCCAATTTTAATGACTACTTCCTTAACAATTTTAATGACTGACTTCCTTAACAATGGAAATCAGGTCCAATTTGTGATAATAAATTTAAGACTACATTAGTTATATCCAAGATATGAGTTCATTATGAAATGTAAAAATCCCTCCAAGCCATATTCAGATAAGTTAGTGATTTATAGTTGCTAAAAAAATCTTAAGATATATGATAAAATACAAACCTTGAAAAATAATTGTACCCAAGAGTTTTCACTGATAAAAATAGCAGGTCTCTTTCTGTGGATAAATATTGACAGTCCTGTTTCAAAGCTGTAACATTTTCCTCCATTCTTCTTGCATTGATGTTACTATTTAATAGAAGTTGCCATTTATTTCAAATGCTCTTTCTTTAAATAGGTAGCCTTACCCATTGAGGATATGCAAAGAATTCATTTGCGTTTTATGTTTAGACATCGGTCATCTTTGGAGTGTAAGTAATCTTTTTCATTCCTTGGTTTCAACATGCAAAATTAAATAAGTTGGTAAAAACCATTAATACCAAATTCTGGGTTATTCAGCTAAAGACAAAGGAGAAAAGAACTTTGCAATGGCCTATGTAAAATTAATGAAGGAAGACGGGACAACTCTGCTTGATGGTGTTCATGAACTGGTGGTTTTAAAGGTACACTCTTACTATTTTATATTATTGCATTGATTTGGTATTGCTGAATCCAGTGGCAACTTCCTATTAGGCTATCAAAATATTATAGTGCACTCTAAGAAAAATTGCTTTGGCATAATATGCTTTGTCTGAATTTGGTTTGTTGTGTTGCACACACAATTGTGCAGTGTATGAACTTGTTTTTACTAACAAAGTTCTTTAGATTTCTCTGGCTTATATTTAGAGTATCATAACATTCCATTATGCAAATATTTACAAGCCTTCTTCAAAACTCAGTGGCTTACTGTATTTGAAAAGATGTTCTCTTAAGTCAGCAGAAAAGGTGATATTTAATATTGGAAATGCTGAGAGCCAGTAGTGGATTTTACTTACCTCCGTTACTGGTTCGGGTTTTGAATGCGTGCACATGGTGCTTCTGCGCATGTGCAGAACCTTCTGCTCATGCGCAGATCATTTGTGATGATATCGAGGCAGGTGGGTGGAGTCTCCTGCTGCTGCTGCTATCGGTTCTTAGATTAGGGAAGAACTGGTAGCAACCCACCACTGCTGAGAGTGAAAAAACCATCGATTTAAGTCTCAGCATGTTACAAATCAATACATAAAACATGGTTTATCTTGAGCAAACCCAGGATTTGAGATATTTTCTGTTAACTCCTGAAGATGATGTTGACCCTCCTGTGGGATACATATATAGCTGGTTGATATACTTGGCAAAGAGAATTGATATGGAAGTATGAAACTCTTCCCATTTTAATACAGCATAGCTTACTACAGGGGAAGCATATGTATACACACACACACACATAATATAAAAATAAAAATCACATTATTTATTTAAAATGCTTGTTGGATATCTAACTCAAAGCCAGAAATCTGGGTGGCTTACAATAATGTTAAAAACAGCACTATACCAAAAAAGAATAAAAAACAATAAAAACAACAACAGCAAAACCTGGTGCCATACCCAGATTTCCAATCACAACACTCTCTGGCTTCATCCCAGCCCAATATTTGGGAGAAAACTCACCTTTTCACAGCTTTCTTGAAGGTTGAAATCTCAAAGGTAAAGATTTCCCACAGTTTATTCCATTGGCTTTAATTATAGGAATAGGAAAGCTATTCCTATAAAGTATCATGGCAAAATAATTTTGTTGAGGAAGCCTATAATTTATATCACCATTTATGGTGATCATTCACCACTGAAAGTCTTGAAAAATAAAATACTGATCAGCAGAAAAAAAATAGAAGACTTAATGCTAGCAGTGCTTTTTTAGGGAATATTCCATAATTTGCATGCAATTGTTGGAAAAGCTTATTTCATGTGCACTTTCTAAAGATGGGATTTAAAATCACTGGCTTTGATTTCTCCCTCCATGAGAAGATAATTCAGAGTGCAAAACTTCATCCAATGGCTTGATATAAGGGATTGAATTTGTTTGTCTGTAAAAGGGAAGCACATGCAAGGCAGGTGCAAACATTGCAGCTGATGTTTATTCTGAAAAAAAAAATCCAGCTATCTTCAAACACAACTAGCAATTAGCTCCATTTTCCGATATTTGCATCATTTATCCTTTCAGAGTAACTACAACTATCATGTCCATGGCTTCAGTGGTTTGGCAACTGATAACTTTCTACAGAATACTCTTGACACACCATGTAAAAAAAAGGAAGACGTGTTTCACTTTGAACAAAGTGGTGTCCAGTTTCTGCGTGTCACAACGAAGCTTCTAGGCTGCGCTGAATCAGCTCTTTGCTTTTGACTGACTTTTCTTTGAAGCAAAATGCCCTGCCTTGATGCTTTTAATAGAGGGTGTAAAGGCAGAACCTGCTGAGGCATTGATTTGAAGTAGCTTACTCCAGCAGCTGGAGTGGAGTCAACCATACTAAGTGAAACATTGCTGCTTCACATAGCCCTAGAGTCTATTGGCAAATTATTGCCCATAAACACACATGTAAGCTGAGTGGTTTGGCTTTGGAAATAATTTATTAATGGGCATTTTCAAGGTTTCCTTGAAGAGAAGGAAACTTACTTGACAAGCAGATGCCACAGCAATGATATATATTTTTTTAATGGCCAGTTTGGATTATTGCACTGAGCTATGGTTAAAGAGGGATGAAAAAAAGTGAACATGCTAATACCGTACTACTTACATTTGCTGCCTATTGATTGTCTTGTCTAATTTTAAGTGTGGTCCTGGCATTAAAGGCCAATTTGGGCATTTTAAAAGAAAGTGATAACTTAAATTAATTAATTGCTTTACCTTAATCTACACAGTGTGACTTTATTTTATTTTATGATTGCTTAATCCCTTTTCTATGGCAGGCTTACTTCAAGTCAAATGCAGAATGGATATGCCAGTGGAATAGTATAATGCGTGGTCTTTCATTTAACCTGGTTGTAATCTCTTTAGGCCTTTTACAGCTAATAACCTTGCGGTTTCTCACTTTTTTTCAGAGTACTTCCACTTTAATATAGCAAAACATTGAAAATCCATTACAGCAAAGCCCCTGTATCTACATAACTTGATTATGTTAAAATATATAATTTTATTTATTTAAATAATTTGTAGGGAACCCATTTCTCAACAGTGATGCTGGGCAACCTCATGTAGAGTGAATTTCAATCATTCAAATGGAATGCAATATGAGTTACCATGAGCACATTCTCCTGATCCATAAAGAAGCATATTTAGTGTATAGGCTGAACTTGCACAAAGTGCGCCCCACCATCTCCAACCACAGCTGCCACCTGTTCTTGAAGCAGAGCGGTAAATTGAGGAGGACTCTCACACACACACATATTTTGATTTGGGAAGTACACACCCAGGAATAATTAGGGCTAGAACTAAGGGCAGGGGGTGGGGCTACCAAGTTTTGACAGGGTTGAGACAAAGGCTACCCCCTCTTCCCAATTCCTGATAGCATCCAGGTACCAAGAAAGAAACTTTTTGATATTGCTTGATCGGCCGGGGATGAAGATACACAAGTGGGTAAAATTAGCCTACTGTTCCAATTTGTGCAAGGACTTGGGTACTTTCACTTTCTTTACCAACTGCAGACCTATGCTCGCTCATGTCTCATTTCATATTTTTAGACATGTGGCTTTTCATGTAGAAATGTATGATATAGTGGAAGCAGGGGTTTGTGTTGGAAGAATATAGCAAAATCGTAGACGTTCTGCTTAATATAATCTGAAGTCAGTGAATCTCATTAATGTTTTGTTTTCAAGGGTGATAGTAAGAAAATGGAAGATATCAACATGTACTTGAGTCTCCCTTCAACCCGCAGTCAAGTAGAGCCTAAACTCTCAAGCTTAAGTCGGAGTGCAAGCATTGTCGGAGGGCTCTCTATAAGCTCAAAAGATTCCTTTGCCATTTCAACTCTCATTTGCTCAACTAAGCTAACTCAAAATGGTAAAAAACCCTAACTATTCTATATTATACTTGAAAGGTATTCTCTTGTCTTTTTGTACTTGAATATTTTCCTCCTCTTTTCTGTAGTGGGTTTACTGGGCCTTTTGAAGTGGCGAATGAAACCTGAGCTCTTGAAGGAAAACTTAGAAAAATTGAAGCTTGTAGATGGTGAAGAAATTGTGAAGGTATATATTCATTTAGCCAGGGCTTTCGATGAAAACAGATGCTATGAATCAGCAGGAAAGTTTTATAATTTTCATGATTGTATCTTTGATTCGTAAGGGTTGTCATTTTTATGTAGGATATGAAGTATTGCTCTTCTTCAAATATTATTGTATCACAGTTTGGTGAAAACTTCGAGATACTTGTGTATATTTATTGTTTTCTGTAGGTGCAAGAAGTAATACATGATAAAGATTTTCAGAGGTGGTTTCATTGTTAACTGAATAAAAAAGCTACTTCAGGCAGCAGATGTGGAATAGGTTGAATTATATGGCGGATTCTTTCCTATCATGCCCAAGTATTCACTTTCAGGCTTAGTGGAGAAGATGTCCCAGATTTAAGAGTTAAAACCATATTTTTATGTACCATCCATAGGATAAATATCTGAGCACTATTTCTTCTTAATCTTGTCTAAGACTGATTATCCCACGTACCAAAATTGTTTTCAGTTGCAACCAAAAGCTTTTTCTTTTGTGACTGAAGGTGCTAATTCTTCAGTGTTGTTTCAAGGGACTGGAAAATTTTGTATCTTTTGATAGAATGGATAGAAATAGCTAAGTAGCTAGGTGGCAAGCTGCTATGTAGATAGATAGATAGATAGATAGATAGATAGATAGATAGAGAGAGAGAGAGAGAGAGAGACAGAGAGAAATAAGAGAGAAAGAGAAATTATGTACATTCTTCTTTGTTGTTCATGTCTTTCTCTTTCCATGTTTATTGCCTGCCTTTTATTCTGTTTTGGGCAGGTTTTTTTTAAGTTTGTTGAATATTGAAGTAAATCTCTAGCTATAATTTTGTAGATGTATTGAATGGTGCATGTGTTTGCTCTAATCTAGATGTATGGATTTATGGGAAGTATGCTGAATGCCAACTAAAGTGGAAATTAGCCACAATAATTTTTCAACACATCTGAGGAAGCAAAATATTATTTCTTGGACCCAAGGATTTTTATTATTCACATAACACATTAGACTGGTTTTGAAAACATGGTTTATTCAATATATTGCAACAATACACTGTACTGATTCTCACAATAAGCCATGTTAATTAAATGTCAGTTATCATATTAGCACAATATACTAATCTAAAACCAAAGAAGTATGTTGTGAAGTAACATGTTGTATAAACTCAACCATTGCATTGTCCTTTGCTTTCTCACTGAATAAAGAAGTAACATTTCCCAAATTCCTTCCAAAATTCATACAACCAATACTGTCACTTGGAAATTGAATTGACTATGGAATACTTACTTTCTCTAAGCCCTAGGAAGGAGGCAATGGCAAACTACTTCTGAAAAGACTCTTGTCAAGAAAACTGCCAGGACTTTTTTCTCAGAATTGGACAGAATCATTGAATGTATAAAATGTCATCTTTCTTGTTATTTATGTATTTAGATTTCATATTTTTAAACTGCCCATCTCTCTCAAAGAAGGGCTCTTATATAGTTTGGGAATAGCAGGAAACAGTATGAGATGCCCCCATCCAGTGTTGACAGGGTAGGAATTGGGAGGGAGGGAAAGAGAGAGGTGGGGGGAATTAATTACACACTATGAAGATTTGATTCCTACTTTCTTTTTTCAAGAAAGTGTTCCTGTTTGTTTTTGGTTTAACACATAAATGTTAATCAGTTTAACCATGATTAATGAATCCAACCAGTCTTTCTTTCCTTCTTTCTTTCCATTCTTGCAAACTATGGACAGGTGACATCTCTCTAACTAGTTTTACTTCTATTTTCAGGAAACTTCATGTTTTCAGGCCTTATCCATCTTTACAAATCATAGTTATAATGTGAATATATTTATAATTCTGAGTTTGATGTGCTTCCTATAATGTAATATGAAAATGCTGGCCTAGAACATTTTCAAGAGAGCTTTTGAAGGTGGTCACTATATTTCAGCCAGGCCTAATGAAGGCCCCACAGCATCCGAAGGGACAGCAGACCAAGTTTTGAAGGGGAAAATAATCAGTAATGCTAGAAAAGGTTCTATTAATTCCAGTAGATTCTCCCACCATGCTTTCAATCAACTGAAGAAAATCACTAAAGAGCCATCTGCCTGCCAGCATGTGAATTTTTTCCAAAACCAGGAACAGCAAGGGGCAATTATTTAAATTACCATGCATATATTCATAGGTATGGTATGCATATTTTTGAAAGAGTAGAGGGGTCTTATTCAATGGATAGGAAAATGTCTGTAAATATATGCTTGCATTTTACATCTGGTACCTTGAATTTATCACCTAAGACTTTAGATAAATTTTACCTGCCTATTAGCCTTTGGGTTTCCCCCCAGTTTCTATGGGATCTTTAGTTTTAATTTTTAATGTTGATTCTGTTTCTCAATATGGAGTACTTGAATCCAGGAATATTAACTTGCATTTTAACAATTGGAATTCACTGTGAACGATTATATAGCTCAGAGCATTTTGGCTGTGAGTTCCTTTTAGGCTGAATAAAAAAAGTGCTTAGAAATTTGGTTTTATATGATGAGAAGGGAGAAAGAGAGCAGTACATCTTTATTGGTTTAGGTTAAGGAATGTATGGTATATATCATTGGAGATTAAATGAGGGTTTAGACATATTTTCCCATCCTTTGTTCCAATCGCAATGTTCTCTTAACTCTCCCTTGCCTCCCCCTTCTTTTTGGTATTGTTAGAGAATGTCAGATAGACCAATAAATGGATAGAGAATAAGAGACTAGTCTAACTTTTATTACCAAGATTGGATTGGCTGAGCTAGAGGCAATTTATTTTTCGTAACTGTTATCTGTTGGATCTTTGCAATTGATCAAATGAAATAGACATGACTTTTTCTGCTGCTTGCTTTATGAAACTTCTAAAAGAACTAAATTCAGTGAGTCTGAAAGAATTACAACACACAACAAACACAGGCAGCCCAAAGGTAATAGAGTAGCATTGCAAGATCACAAGTTGGTTTAAATAAGAACACCAAGAATCCAAAACTCTACAGTATTCACCTGCTTACTCAATTTAGCACTAACCAAGACAGAACTGGAACAATTTTATAAAACTGCATAATCCACTGCAGATAACCTGCCTTGTAAAGTTCTAAATCAGAACTTTTATATCTTATGTTGGACAATAGAACCACAATTATCCAGATACATTCTTCAGTCAGATGTATACTGTAAGAATGAATGATTCTGCAGTTTTCTTACTCCAACGTATTGCTCCCCCATGCTAAGTATTGCTTTCCAAAGCCTTCATGCTGAATTGGGCCCCCCAATTATTTCAAGTGATGGTTATGTGTTTAAACTTGATTTATTAAACTGGAAAATGAGCCATACTTTACCTCAAAAGGGCCATCTGGGTCCTCCTTGTCCTCCTCAGTTTGAGCACCGTTTTCTCAGTAAAGAAGGTAACTGTCTGCAAAATACTGTTTGGAGAAGCAGTAGCACTAATACGATAAAGCAAACATAATTCATTTTCTCTTGATCAGAAGCTTCACGCAAGTATTCTTTGGGGACATTCACCTTGATTAAAGTGGAATCAGTGAGCTGCTGCTTTAGCATTCCCCAAACTTATAAAAATGCTGGTCATGCCCATTTGTAACAATCACAGATCCCCTGATTCAAGACTTTAGTCTTTAATGCATGATTAACTCATAGTAAGCACAATATCAAGGCCGGGTGGAAAGACAAGCTTGCCTTTGTTAGTACAAATAAAACAAAAACCAAATAAACAGAGAAAATGTTTTCATGGCTGCAAGGATAATAAAAGACATTCAGTGATCATTCCCTTCTCTGTTACATGAATATCATAGCTTTGTTTGGAAAATATTTGAGTCAGTGGTAAAATCTGTTGTTGTCATGGTTGAATTATTTTTATGAAAATGAAGCAAAAGTTGTAATGCTGCAAAGAATTTAAAAATTCAGGCTCTTAATGGATAGTTCCTTGCAAAGAAGAGGAACTGCATGATCACCAAGGAACAGAACAAGGTGATTTATCTCTGTTTTTCTTAATGCGGTCTACCAGTCAACAACAAACGAAATTGGGCAGGATTATTTTACAGTGTCTCTTAGATTTGTGCACTGAAATGCTTATTTCTGACCCTAAAATTAATATTTCAAACATTTAACATTTTAATGAATGTTTAGAAATATTAGGTAGTATAAGTGCTTTTGTTTAGGTAGCAAGTTTGGACTTCATTGATTACTCACAATGTCTTATGTTAAACAAACATCAATTTAATCATATCTCAAGGCCTTCTTGAGAGGGACAACAGGCAGTTCCCAATATTCATAGATGTAAAGATCATGGAATTGAACAGGATCTTAGAGGCCACCTATTTTAAATTCCTGTTCAGTGTAGGATCCACGAGAATATTTTTGACAAATGACTATCTAGCCCCTGAAAATGTCCACAAAGGAGAACTTAATTTCATCGTGGCAGCTGTCTCAAGGACTGAAAGCTGTTATTGCAGAAATTTCTTCTTATATCAGTCCTAAACATGCTTCCTTGGAGTTATAACCCATTGGTTTGGGTTCTGGCCTCTTGGATAATAGAGAATAAATCAATTTGTTCTTTCGTTAGATAACTTCATATATTTGGTGACTGTGTTCATATCTTCACCACCCCATTCATCTGAGTTGTAGGTTAAACATATCAACATCTTTTACTGTTGCTAAGAGGTTTTGTTTTACAGATTTCTTGATTTCTTGGTAGCTTTCCCCCAAATATGGTTGACTCCTTCCTTTACAATGTGGAACAATCTAATTTAATTAAGTTTTAAGTAACCTCCATCTTCTTCTATATATTGGGATGAGTCCCAAGGCCAGATAAATATTCTGCAGTTGCAATAAACAACACTTTCTAGGAATTTTGTAAAAAAAAAAATGTTGCTAGTTCAAAAACTCGTTTTATCCAGCATTCAGTGGCACAGAATGGCTGAACAGATGCAATTGTTCATAAGGCTCATAAGGATAGGGATACCTTCTACCCCAGTGTTCATAAGGACTGATGTTTAATCTTAATTTCATAGGTAGAAAAATTGACAGTGACAGATTGACCACTCATGACTTTCTCTTGTTTAAGAAGTCATTCACATTGACAACCATTTTTCTGAATTTGGTCCAGTTTGTCACTGTCCTTTATAAGGTCAGTGGTATTTTTTCCAGCTAGGGAATTAAAACTAATTGGTTAAGATATAAATCCAAATTTGGGTTTTCCCAAACATCCAACTTATTTGGTAATATATTTCAATGGTAAATATTCTGCTTGGAACACTTACAACATTTGACAAAGGCAATGGGTATATTAAAGCTCCTAAGTGGTACAAATGACACCTATTTTTCCCATGCAGAATATTAAAGTGGACCCAGGATATATAGCAGAATAAAGTACCTGTTCCCTATAATAGATTCCCAGATATTACCAGATTTAAATTAAATTACATGCACCTATTGAGGAACCTAAGACTGGGAAAGAGCGATGAATGGTATCAAGCAAAATTGCCCCTTAGATTGAAGCTTTTTATAACCAGATTAAGAAAATAACTGAATTTATGGGGAAGGATAGAGGAATGTTCATTTTATTTTCATTTTTCTTTCCTTATTTGGCTAGGAATATGGATAATGGTGTAGAACGCAGACAGAGAGATGGGAGAGTGATTTATCATTTCCTATTGTTCTGTTTCAATGGGCATTTCCTCCCCCCCTTCCATTCAATCATTCCCGATTCTCTGAGATTGTTTTGACAAGTCTCTGCAGTTTTCTTGCCAAAAGTTTTTTTCAGAAATGGTTTGCCATGGTCTCTTTCTTAGAACTGAAAGAAAGTAACTGACCCAAGATTGCACAGCTGGCTTCACACCTAAGGCAGAACTAGAACTCCCAGTCTGCTATTTTCTAGCCCGATGCTTTAACCATCGCACCAAACATGATAAAATAGTCGATTATACAATCCATCCGTGTTGGGTAGGGAACAGTATTACTGAACATTCACAGTTGCTCACTGTTAAAAACAACTGCTGTGGGCTTCAGAAATGTTAAGGAGATGTGCTGTAGTCTCCTTTTGACAATTCACAGCTAAGATGCTAAACTTAGCATTAAATACAACATAATAATCGTGGCTGTGCTTGTTGGACTTAAATGTGTGCTCTGATGAAAATAAATCTTCAAAGACGTTGTGAAGCTCCAGGTGACAGGGCTATCAGAATGAATTCTTTGAGGTGTGAAACACTTTCCCTGGGGCTAGGTGGGATGTTTGCCGCTTAGACAAATCAAAATATTTTTCAAAGAATTTTTATCCTGTCATAGTACCAAACCTATTAACATATTTGCTTGTTCTTTTCATTCCCTCTCTCCCTTTCTGTAGTTCCTCCAAGATACTTTAGATGCCCTATTTAATATCATGATGGAACATTCTCATAGTGACACCTATGACAGTCTTGTCTTTGATGCTTTGGTAAGGATTACTGTATCGACTCTTTCAATCAAGTAAGCTCTTTTCTAGCGTTCTGCATTTTCTTTTTAAAGAAACAAGACACGAGAGAATGATGCCACCAAAGTGAGCATGACGGCTTCACTTCTCATCCATGCTACAATTAGCCTCCTTGCATTAAGGGTAAACTATCTAGGGAGCCTCACTGCATTATGTGGAACTAGAAACATCAGAATTATCTACTTCAGGAAATAGTTAATAATTAAGTCCATATTGGAGTCTTCACATGTTTAGATATTAATCCATTTGTTAGGTAGAATCTCACGTAGTCTCCATGTTCTAATTTTTTCCCATGTGAATCTGAAAAATCCACATCTATTGTTTCCAGCTTCCCCAAATATTTTGGGGAATTTTGCATTACAACTTTCCTCAATGCGCATATTTCATATACATTCCATAATATATTTTTAAAAAATAAAATAAACACATGCATTTTTCTTAGTATTTTTAAACATATATATGGTTAAAACTGCAAATGCTTGCATATGACATATTTGGATGCTTGCTTCTCAAATAAAGGTTCAAGTTTGGACTGATCTTAGCAAGTCCATACATTTTTGTGTGAATTTTGGACTGGGAACTGAAAAAATGCAAGCATATTTAATTCACTGCAACATATAGCTTTCCCCATATCTGTGTTGGCAATTGCATTTATCCATTTCCTCTGTGATCTGGGTGGGTTTCCTTTACATCCCTAACTGGTGAGGTAGAGAACCCCAACCGACATAAGTAGCTTTCCTTCTCACAATTTTCTGCTTGGTATGGTCCAAAAACCAAGATGGCAGCATAAGAGTGTAATCAAAGGTCCATCTATTTTTTATACAGCAGAGATCACAGGCTCTTGTTTCTTTCTTTATTTCTTGCATGAAAACTTCTGCACTTATCCTTTCCAAGTGCTTTGCCAAAGCAAGCAATCTGGAATAGGAACAAGTAATTAATTAGACATTAAAATGTCACCAATATTCTGAATTCAGTGGAATCCATACACAAGGATCCCTTCTCCCCTGTTTTAAAAAAAAACATTTCCAAGTGATTTTTACATATGAAAACCCTTATTCTGTTACAGATTTATGTAATAGGACTCATTGCAGATAGAAAATTTCAGCATTTCAATACTGTACTGGAGGCTTACATACAGCAACATTTCAGTGCAACTTTAGCCTACAAGTAAGTATATAACAATCCTGAAGGGAAAGTAAATATGGGAAGCCCATAAATCATATTCTATCCTACTGTTTGATGCATGTTAGAAGAGAAAGGAACAAGGGAACGGATCTCACTTCTTCTATACTGATTCTCCATGAATCGTTCTAATCCTGGCAAAATTATTCTCTGTGCAACAAAAATTTAGAAATATATTTATAGTGGTCCTATGCAAATTGTTTGGTTCAAAGAGTTCCCAATTCTATCCTGTACTTCTAATGTAATATTACTCTGTGCAATAATTATGGCTGCCCTACAAAATTATCTTGTATGAATGTTAGAAGTAATAATGTTGAATAGTTATGCTGTGCTTTCCCCCCCTCAGGTGAAGTGTTTTAATACCTGCATTTGAATTACCAAACAAAAAATAATCTACCATGTTACAGCATGTACTACATATATTTGCCAGTCGCAATACTTAGAAATCTAATTTGACAAAGATGGTTTTTCCATTTGTGTAACATATTCTTCTGATTTCAGGAAATTAATGGCAGTTCTGAAGACTTATTTGGATACTTCAAGCAGAGGAGAACAGTGTGAATCTATATTAAGAACCCTAAAAGCTATGGAATATGTATTCAAGTTCATAGTTCGGTCAAGGACTTTGTTCTCTCAGTAAGTATTTGATTTACATTTCTTCTTAGGCATAATATTCCCACTTAGGTATAGCATAATTTTCTTCAACTTGGTATCCCCCAGATAATAATTCTTAAAGTTTCCAATTTGCACATTGTCTTTGCCAATTTTCGCTGTATGAAACTATCTGATGACCATGGTGATTCAAAGGTTTCGGAATTGTAGATCTTAGCACTTAGAAAGCACTGGGAGAGAGTGATTTTCTGCTAACAGTTTGGCATATTATCAGTGAGAATGGTAGGTAAATGAGGCTTGAGCAGGGCTGTTATACTGGCAACTTTATGAACCCAGTCCTGTAATTATTTTTAGCAATAATATGAAAATGTGTTTGTCATCTTCTGTGATCATTTTTTCAAATTTTCAGTGTAGCATTGGAATTTTCTCACAGCTTCCTGTCCAAATCCAGCCTATTTAGTTTTTTTTAAAAGATTAGCCTTACATGGTTAAGAATTATCACCTAACTAGGCAGAAATGTTATGAATGATAAAATGAACTTATATGTACAAGGTCAGTGAACTTCTAATTTAAAAGCAACTCTATGGAAAGACATGACTTGGTTGTAGGTGTGATTGGATATCAAACACCTCTTTCAGTTATTGTAAGTTTGGAGACTGTCAGATGAACAATATGAAATAAATACATCTAGTCATGCTGGTCTCTTGCGCTCACCTATTAACCACTGTTTTTAGAGTTTCAGTATTCATGATGGAGATAGAAATCATGCTTTCATGGTGTTTTTGTTATAACACACACTGAAATCTTTCTCCATGGTAGTTTATGGCAGTTGTGATCTAACATCTTTGGAAGATATCAAATGGTTTGCAATTGTTATAGGTTAATTAGTTACAGAGCTTAGCATATTGACTCAGAATTATGTCCCTCTGTATCCAATGATACTTGTTGCCAAGTTAGTGCCCAAATGTGCAATTCTTTACTTATTGAACCAATTTGGACATATATTTTTAATTGAACTGTTACAATAAATTGGAAGATCAGATTGATTTGGTTACAACATAAATTCAAAATGATAACTATTTTTGCCTAGTGACATACTTTCTACCTTGCTGCTTCTGACTTCCTCCCTTTCTAGGTGTTTTACAGAATTATATTGTCCAAATTAGCTGTGTGCACTGTGCAACCATGGATCCTCTGAAATAGATGTACATACTTTAGAAAATTACTTTAAAATTGTGATCATTGAATTGCAATATGTTAGACCAGAAAGAAGGTGCAATTGCGTATTGAACTTGCTATGTATTTGAAACATATTTGGTGAGAAGCATTTCTTGATATGCTGCAAGATACATTTTTCTTTGAAGATTATGTTCAGTGCTCTGATATTTAAGGCTTCTAAATCTTACATCATTAGAAAAGTAGATGAATGTAAATGGCAAGGCAGATTGGTTCTTCTTATCAGAAAATAGTTCAAAGATCATGAATATAGTACAGTTATTAGGGTATGACATTTGTTGAGCAAGATCTCACATTGATCAGAATAGTTTTAATAAAGCAATGTGTCTGGGAAAGAGTCCATAAAGCAAGGCAAGCACTTTGTTCAGGCAATGGGTATCCTTTTGCAATGTGATGTGATTGCACAGACAGCAAAAATATTTTTTTTAAATCACAAAATAGGCTCACATCTTGAAACATCTGTCTGTCTGTCTGTCTGTCTATCTCATCTATCTATCTATCTATCTATCTATCTATCTATCTATCTATCTATCTATCTATCTATCTATCTATCTA
>JANHFT010003032.1:40178-57413 GCA_032467955.1 Pseudoxenodon macrops | reverse complement strand
ACACACTTCCTCTGCGTATGCACATGGCCTTCTGCACATGTGCAGTGCTAGCACATTACCTATGGGCGGGTGGACGGAGCCTCCCATAGTCTCCACTACCGATTTGAGAGAACCGGAGAAAACCGGCTGAATTCCACCTCGGATGATGATGCTATCTATTCAGTTGTGTCTGACTCTTGGTCATTCTATGGGCCAGGTCCCTCCACATCTTCCAAACATGCTCTATTTCTTTGAGTTGTTCTATCATCTGGCTGGTGTCAGCTTTGATGGTGTTCACCCACCATGTTCTTTGGTGGCCTGCTTTCCTTTTACTGCTAACTCTTCCAAACATAATTGCTTTCTCCAGTAATCCAAGTAGATTTTGGGATAATTTCTTAAAAGCTTTAACAGGAGGGGGGAAGAATGATGGATCGATGCTGAATAGATCTAGAAGTTTTTTTGTGTGATATACAACATGTATCTAGTATAGTAATATTCAACACCATCTCTTGTTTGACTGAAGTTCAAGTTTGAAATGCTATTTTGTATTTTGTTTTCTCCCTTTTCAGACTATATGAAGGTAAAGAACTGACAGAATTTGAAGAAGCCATGAGGAGACTTTTTGAGTCAATCAACAACCTGATGAGAAGTCAACATAAAACAGCTATTTTATTACAGGTTTGCTTATTTTTTTTCCTTCAGTGCTTTAGATCAGTGTTTCTCAAACTTAGCAACATTAAGATGTGTGGACTTCAACTCCCAGAATTCTCCAGCCAGAATCCTGGGAGTTAAAAATCCACACATCTTAAAGCTGCCAAGTTGAGAAACACTGCCTTTAATAACAGTGCATAGATAAACTGTAAATAGGGTAATGTTTGTTAATTTCCATTCTAAAACATGAACTTTCTTCAGATTTAACCATTCTTTAGTCAAGCAACCTGTATATTTTGGGTCATGATCTTTTGGGTCATGATCTTTTGGGTCATGATCTGCTGCTTTCTCTTGAGCAACACAGACAGTTCATAGACAAGTATTCTGTAGAACTTTTCTGTAGAATTTTCTGGTACAATACACATACCAATTAGAATTTGGTTCCTGGTTTATCCTTTTATGTTTCCCTGTTTCCTTAGACTAGTGAGGATCTAGTGAGTTAGCTAGTTCCTGGACCTTTGTTCCAAATGTTGTTTTAGAACCATAGGCCACATTTGTAGTGGGAGGAGCACTGGCTCAGCCAGCAGTTCAGTCAGTTCATTGTGACTTGATCAATGTGGCTGAAGAGGGATCTCAGATTCTTAGGTGATTATGCATTGCTGACCTAAGGTAACCCATATTGATTTCCAAGTTATTATAATGGTAGAAGAACTGAAAAAAGATCTACCATTTGCTCTCTCTAAAAGGTAAATTTTGGCATTAAAGGTAATCCTCGACTTACAACAGTTCCTTTAGTGATCGTTCAAAGTTGCAACAGCACTGAAACCACTTTTCACAACCGGTGCAACATTCCCATGGTCACATGATCAAAATTTAGACCCTTGGCAACTGACTCATATTTATGACAGTTGCGTTGTCCCAGGGTCATGTGATGGCAATGGCAATATCACTTAGACTTATATACTGCTTCATAGTGCCTTTGCAGCCCTCTCTAAGCAGTTTACAGAATCAACATATTGCCCTCAACAATCTGGGTCCTCATTTTACCCACCTTGGAAGGATGGAAGGCTGAGTCAACCGTGAGGCAGTGAGAACTGCAGCTAGCAATCAGCTGAAGTATCCTGCAGTACTGCACTCTAACCACTGCGCCACCTTGGTGATAACTTTTTGTGACCTTCTGACAAGCAAAGTCAATGGGGAAACCAGATTCATTTAACAACTGTGTTGTTAACTGAAAAACTGCAGGGATTCACTTGACAACTGTGGCAAGAAAGGTTGTAAAACAGGGCAAAATTCACTTAACAACTATTATCGCTTAAATATATATATGAAAATACATGCTGAAATACCAAGCAGGTTAAGCAGAGATTGATTTAATCTGTTTGGACATTCTGGGTGTCATTTTGTTTTTTGAGGTCATATTATGAAATCTTATAACCCAAGTAATCCTGCTGCTAAACTCTGGACAATCAATCAGCCTGCAGCATAGCACAACTGACCATTCTACTAAAGACAACAACAACGACATAAATTCTAATCTGAATCCCACCTTTCCAGTTTAGTGTTTAAGATCTGCAGATTGGAACATCTAGTATAAATCTCAAAATAATAAGGCTAAAAATGGATGAAGCATATGTCTCTCCTTTAAAAAAAACTATTTAAGTAGCAGATAACATTGTTTGCTTTAAACTGCAATCCAGAGATTATTGTTGACTCCAGGGGAGAGAAAAAAAGAAGGTATCTAAAGAAACTCTTTTGTATAATTTTTGTCCTTATCTTTTATATCAGTTTTGAAACAGTTTTGGTTTTGCAGTGCAGTTTAGACAATTACTGATAGCTCACACAGAGACAATTTTAAAGGTGTAGGTATTTAGAAATCAAAGGTATCCTCAGCATGCCCTAGTATAATAAATTATAGTTTATGAATGAATATTTTAGGAGTGTTGCAGATGGGGAGAGGTTGAAACCACAAGGAAAGGAAATGCTCCTTTTATGTGAGCTTTCTGCAGTGGGAAAAGATAAGGTGCCAAATATATTAGAAAAGGTAGACACAAAAATGGAAATACCACAGCAGTGTGTACATGAGCTGGGTATTAATGAGATGGAAGAACCACTTCAGTCATAACATTAAGCTTAGCAAATGATGCAGAATGAAACTGCAGAAATAATCTTAGTTCTGGCTCCAGATTTAGGAGGAGAGGAGATTCCCCCTCCTCAAGAATTTTTTTTTAGAAACTTCTGGCTGGCATAGAGTGTTTTTGTTAAAAGGATCTAGCAATGCCATGAAAAGTCAGTTTCGATTTCCTATTCCTCTCTAAATAATTAGAATAATTTTATGACCTTGACCTGAAGAGAATGCTGTCACTGTCAGGCACTTAAAATAAAAGTAGCTCAAGGTGGAGAAAGGAGGGTAAAATTTTATATGTGTGTAACATTGTTTAAAGGCATATTGTGGAAGGAGTGATGAAAATGCATATATTCATGAGCGTGTCTCAAGTTCATATTCTTATCACATTGTATTAATTATTCTTGGGAAATTTGAGCTTCTGGAGTCTTTAGACATTATTCTTTCTTAGAGACAGATTACACAAGATAAAAATGATTTAGGTCAAGATTTTTGAAGGACTATCTGAATCCTTATTAGCTTGTTTAAATGTAGAGATCAGCCTTGGAGGTTTATCTATAAAAACCAACAGATTTGGGGCTTTTTATGTGTTAGGGTATCCTGTTAAACTCCTTTACACCTTCTGCCCCTTTATTACATTCTTCTCTCTTAGGTAGAATTTTGCTGAGATATTGATTTGATTACATTTAATGTTCTGTATTATTACTATTTTTAAATAGTGTGACTCCTCACTTGTGAAATAATGTAAATGTTTATTATCGATGGCTACATTTTATTACAATATTATTTTTGCATCTTTATGTTTCCAGCTGTTTTGAAGGTAAAACAAACCATCTCCAGAATTGTTGACTGCCAAAGGTCAACAATTATCAACATAAAATAAGTTATGCAAGATGTGCATGACCCTAAGTTTTTTTGACAGATATATTTGGTATCAAAATACATAAAACATTTTAATTCACCAGGTTCCTTTACCCTAGCAGTACTATAAAAATGACTTTTCATGTTAGCTCTCTTGATGGAATGAAAGTGCACAATATTATGCCTTGAAAATGGAGCTGAAATGGAATCAATCATGCCAATGGTTAGAACATAAGAAGAGTCTGATTGATGAAGCCGTGGGACGTGGCATGGAGGTCAAAGAGAGACAGTGACCCTGTGGGTGGGTGCCGAAGTAATGCTGCCCCCTCTGCCATTTTTTAATTTGTAATGTCTTAATTTTTCTCATATACTTTGGCCACCTAATGAGAAGAGAGGAGTCACTGGAAAATGATGTTAGGAAAGATTGAAGGCAAAGGAAAAAGGGTATGGCAGAGGATGAAATGGTTAGATTGTGTCATCGACACAGTGGGCATAAATTTGGGCAAACTCTGAGAGAGAGCAGAGGATAGGAGAGAGCCTGACATGCTAGGCTCCAAAGGGTCGTGAAGAGTTGGTCACAAGACAAAGCTTAATTTTAACTTCATTCTTAATTCTGTTTTAACTTTGCTGCATTTATGTATATAAACTAGTTTTATGTGTTTATTGTAAACCACCCAGAGTCACTTATGTGAGGTTAATAAATAAATAAATGTTAGGTGCTCAGAAGGAGAGATGGATTACTTTCCTGCTATTCTTTTTCTGCAACTGGTGTTCAGAAGCATCTTATATTCCTGGAAGGGAAGCTTATTGTCAACTGTTTTTTATTGCATATTTACTTTCTTTTGCAAATTATAGCAGTGTAATACTTGGTGGGTCATTAATATTTCTTCATATATGTAGTCTATAATACCTTATACCTTATTAGTAGTCTATGGAACAATACTCTCATAACTCTAGAGTTTCTCTGTTGGACAGCATTATTGAAAAATATATTATTAGGGGGAAAACATGGAAGTAACTTTTTTATTTCTTTTGTGCCATAGTTTCACTTCTACTGTCATGACAGTAAAAAAAGCACAAAGACTTGTTTTCTGGTTACCAAACATGAGAGTCTCTTAATTTTTATCACAGATCCTCTACAGTCATAAATTTGTTGTGATGGAACCAGCTAAAATATTAAAGTTGCAGTGGGAGTAGTCAAATACCCCCTCATAAATATTTAACAGTCATGAGCATGGTTAATATTCTGAGTGGCTTTGCTTATTAGGAACATTTTTTTTCCAAGTTAAAACCTCAAAGTAGGCGAAGCAAATACAATCAATACAAACACATACACAGACAGACACACACACACACACACACACACACACACACTTATTTATTTAAAACATTATATAGCTGCCCATCTTATATAAAACTCTGTGCAGCTCTAATCAGCAATTTTTTAACTCACATTGATGACAAAAGCAACATAGAACATAAATATATTAAATTAATATTGATAGGGATTCTTTTTCCATTATAATAGCACAAATAACACCGACTTTTTTTTGGGTTTTCTTTGCTTTCAGTTAGTTTTAAAAAACACTAATCAGACCATGATTGGCCAGTTCATTCTGTTAACCTCCTAGCTTTGGGAATTTAAACCCAACCAAAGGCCAACATTCAGTCTGGAGTTCTGCAGGCATTTCCTGAAGATTGAAGCTGAAGACAATCCACATTAGGCTTATATAACGCATCCCTTTCCTCATATCCAAGAAATGATTAAATGTATCCACTCAATTTTTACACTGCAATAATTATGTTTTGGAAAGTGGATTTGGGAGGGAATAAGAAGGCAGATGAATGCTGGCATATTATGATCAATTTGTAATATACTGTATAGTTAAAAAAGCCTCTGAAACGCAGGAACTTTCTCACTATTCTGTGGAATTTATTTAAAAATTGAAGTGACCTAGAGAAAGTGAGATATACCTCTTAGAAAAATTCCCTAAGTCAGGCCCCAAGATGTTATTGCTTTTTAGTGGTGAACATACATCTTCTGTACAGATGAGAAAAAAAGGTTGGATACATGATTTGTTTAATCTTGCAGTTCTGTTGTGAACATGGGCTTCCTGAAGCTGCTTCGAATTATAGTGATCTAATTTGACCTTCAAAATCTAGAATTCAGGATAGGGTAGGGATCTCTGCTGATTCCCAGAACTTCTGCTGATGCCATCAGCACGGTAGTTTCTTTTTTTCAGAAGGAAGCTCCTTAAAGTCGGAACCTCCCCAAAGAAAGAAAATATATGCCTATTATGCACAGTGGGAGCCATTTCTAGAAAATCTAGATCGTTAAGGACATATGGAAGATCAATTCACCATGAAAACAATGTATCTAAATGGCTTAACAGTGGAGTTTGATAAAGTCCACATATAATTGTCATAGGTATGAGTCAATAGCAGGAGACTTAGGAAAAATATATATAATATTAGTAAATGAAAAGTTAATGGTAAGGTATTTCTCAGTAAAAGTAGTCTGGAATATGTTGTTAGTTTCTTCATACTTTCCAGAGTCCTGTTTACTAAAGACAAGTAGATGCTTCTGGATATAGGTCCTGTTTTGGTCTTTAGTGAAACCTAGTTTTAAATTACCGTATGTAAGTTTATTTGGACTTTTGAAAAACAGAAAATATGACCAACTATGTTATTTTTCTTTCAGATGGCTGCGTTGAAGTATATTGCATCTGTTCTCCAAGATGTAGAAACAGTCTTTGATGTCAGGTTGCTTAGGTGAGATGACATTTGGAATTCTAAAGCATCAGGGCATTTAGATGCCTGCAATTTTGGCATTTATCTTCCGATAGTCACATTACAGATTGCAGTACATTCCTGGCATAAATCTGGATTCTGCTGGTTCAGTCTTACATAATTTCAAGCATAATGTAAGCAATACCATTTGCATAAGAAACTTGCCCAGAAAGCATGAAATTCATTCAACTAGATACAGAGCCTTTAATTTTTTATTCATTAAGGTTTTTTTCCAATTACCTTGCTATACACAAGGGAATCCGTTTAGTTTCTTATTTGTTTAATATTGCCTTTTCTCAAAAAGCTCCTCATACACATTGCATGACTGTCTTAAGTCTTAGCAATTTCCTGACCAAACATTCTGATCGATCTTATCCTTTTTCTTATCCTACAGCCAGCTTTTACATGAATTTTTCACCTGCATTCCAGCAAAGTTGCAGAAGCAAAAAGTTCAATCAATGACAGAAATTGTACACAGCAGTCTTTTTAAAAAACAAGGTAAGTAATAGTTAGAATCACTTAGTGTTCAAAGTCCTTTTCAAAGGTCATAGGTTTGTCTCCTTCTTCTAAAGTTGCATTAGCAAACTTAACCATCCCAAACCAGTATAGTTTTTGGTTACAAAAGCATTAGTTTAATACTAAAAGAAATATGTGTTGTACTACCTCGGTTCTCACAAAATATACTTTGCTTTGAAGTCACATTCTTCTACTCAGGATTGCACCATAATTAGGAATAGCTACGATGTCATATTAGACTAAGAATAACTCTATTATCACTTTGGATGTACACTAATCGGCACACATTAAAATGAAATTTCATTGCATAAAACCTCTGAAAGGGTCATCACCTCCAAATATATACTACACAAACACGATAAAATAAATAAATACAAAATTATGTATATACCCACATATATTATATATGACCCATTATGAGAATGGGTAGAGCCAAACTAGTCTAAGAATTAGAGGCTCATAGAGCACACTCTGATAGAGTTTCTTATGAAACAGAGCTGCTTCTTTGCCATTTGATTTGGGCCTCTTACTTGGCAGTACTTATTATTAACCAGAAAAATGGTATTTGGTTTAGTTCTTGCTGAATAACGTTTTGAAAGTATTCATATGAAATTTGGTAGTGTTTATTCCCTCTGAATAAGCAACTTTTGTTAACACTTATGTCCAATCCACCAAGAAATAAAAATGGCATTAGCATTTCTCTTGCTTTGTTTTTTCCCCAAAGTTATCCCAATTCCAGATTCTTATTAATGGTAAGAAGGCTAAAACTTGAATGATGATAGATAGATGATGCCGTGGTGTAATTGGGTCTTTTCCCATGTAAGATTGAGCATATCTTGGCAACGTTTCGACGAGGTCTCACTCGTCATCTTCAGGCTGGTGCTTTCGGCTTGGTGCTTGTGTGAGCAAAGCTTGATTGGAGCTCTCTCTATAAATACTGGTGGGGAGGTGTGGGGTGTTGCCTTTGTTGCTGTGAGCGGGTTGGTTGGTTGTGTTGTTACAACTTGCATACCTACACCCGTGAAAACCTACGAAAACACACACACACATACACATGCTGTATATAAATACACAAAGAGAGAGAGAGAAAGAGAGACAGATAGATGCCTTTTTCATGGGTATAGTAATATGCTCTTTATACCTATACACATACACAAACACACACGTTTGTATGGGTATGCATACTGTACATACACATCCTAGAAATTAGCAGGCTTTTTGTTGGAAGAAACATGGGATATTCTTGAGGGTAAAACCGGGATCAATCATTATTTCCTTCTTGGGTCTATTCCAGGACAGTGGGATACAGGTGAAGATGCCAGAGACAAGGCAGACAGGAACATGATTGATCCGTAACCCTTTCCAACTATGTACAGCTAGTCAGAAAGAGGAGCTGCAATGACTTTGCCACCTGTCCACATCTGTTTTCACTTGGGAAGGGTTTGATTGTTTTCCTTTTTCACTCCATTTCCAAAATAGAATGTCAGACTGCCCTGATCAATGTCTCTGTCATTCTAGTAGCTGAGGGCAACCTAATAGTCTGCCACTTCAAAAAGAAGTAGATGTCACTGAAGTGTCTTCTTGTGTGCACAACAGCAATAGCCAACACAACTTCCACTTGCTTGTTAAAAGCTCTGATCCCTCGTTCTTTCAGAGATTTGCTGGCACAGTGTTGTTGTTGCTTTTTTAACCTTCTCAAGGCAATAAAAAAAAGAATGTCTAGACTACTTGTAGTGCAACTTGCCCTTTGAAATCCCACCACCTTATTTATATATCTTTTCTGTTTCTGATTAGAGTAACTGCTCTGAATCTCTTATATTTCTTGGTCAATATCTCCAAGGAAAGCTCTTTAAATGCGAATTCCTACTAAATCTTTTCTCCCTCATTTCCCCATCCCAAATCCCCCTGTGTAGAACAGCCCTGAGTTTTCAGACTACTGCAGCAGTATTTTAAATTGTGAAATTAAGATGAAAAGCAACCACAGTTTGGAAGTTGGTTATTATTTCATAGCTTCTTGTAATGCAGATTTTAGGAGGTGCAACATAAGCCTTTATATTCATACATTAGACATTGGACTCAACGTGCAAGAACAAAATGGTTGTACACAGTTCATATACAGATGATTGCATAACATGGGAAACTTAATATAGCTGAAATTAGCTAAATGAACACAGCTAAAGGACAATTGTGTTTATGATATTCATTCCCACATGTCCACACATCATTTGTGCCACTGATAATTTGCAACCCAAGGTATATTAATACAATTACATAATAGCATTTAATGACCAAATTTGAAAACAAAATAACCATTATAATTAGCTTCCAGATATTAAATGTTTATTTTAACTCAGTTGCCTCTTGAGTTTTGCTTAAATATGTTTGCTGAACATTAAAATAACCTCCATATATCTTACAAGGATGTGGAATGAATAAGAGTTCTTTGATTGATTAGTCAATTAACAAAATGGTTCTAGCTTTTACACCTGCATATTAATGAATGCAATACTTGGAAGATGGAAAGAGTTACACAAGTAAAAAAACAAATGAAATGAAGAGGATGTAACATGCTTTTAGTCTAAGTTGATGCTGACGTTTTAAAGCTAATAAGACTTTTTATGACACATGCTTTACTTTATAAACTTCAGAGGGAAAGGTATAATAGAGGTCAGTTTGGGTTCCTCTGCATATCTCCTTAATCAAAGGATTTCTAAAGTCTTATCACCCATGAGGTAGAAATATAGTTTTGGACTCCTGAATTTATAGCCATGGGCAGGTCATTTTTTGATAATAATAGGGAGTTGATTGCCACTACATATTTCCAAAATATGTTTCTTCTCCTATTATATAAACCCTGGGATATGTTGGCGATCTCCTAGCCAAATCCTAACCAGATCCAATGTGCTTAAGTATTGCAAAATCATCCCTGGTCAACTAACTGATGTCATCTATATGTATTAATATTGAACTTAGGATAACGTTCATCCATCTGTACTGACCAAATTCCAGATATATAGTTTGGAAAATATTGTAATGATTGGCATAAAATCATCCAGTTAGTTTAATGATCAAATATGAAATCTATGGTATTGGTTTTTTTTCTTAGTCAAAGTCTAATCTTTTTATCATAACTTGCAATATGGATCACTCTGATGTGCTCTCAAGTTGTCCTGGGGTGTACAACAGACTTGTTCAGATTACAGCCAAATTGAAAAAGCTACCAAGCTGGGCAGCTTTGATGTGCAATTCAAAAAATCAAAAAGCCACCCATCCTGAAAACATTTTAATCTCACCCTGGCTAAGAAACGGAAACCTTCTGCCACAGCACAAGGCTGAAGTGGTTTTAGGCTGCAAAATTGCTTAATGGAGGTCAATTGGGTGGCTTTTTTGCTTTGTGGCACTGAATCGTATCATCCTCCACAGCACAAATGACTTGGTTGAATGAAATCTGTGGCTTTGTGCAAGGCGGCTACAGATATAGCTTGGCGCGTTCTGAATATTCAACCAACGCCTTCACTTCTGAGTGAAGATAAAGGAGGGAAAAGTCAGCTCCTTCTGGCTCACAGTCCTAGGAATGAACTTTGATAGTCTTGTAACTTCTTAACATCTAAGCCCTCTGAACAGGGTAGATCCCTCTGTAAAAGATCTAGACAAGATTCTGGGTCTCTCAGCTCAGAGAAATGCAGAAGAAATACATTATACAGTGCATTCCGACAAGCTGTGATATTTTTGAGCAATAAATCTTCATAAGGCTGTGCAAAGCTTTGCAGGAATGCTTTGCTTTGATGATGCTTCAAGGGAAGCATTCCTTTGAAGCTGTTTCAGGAAGCAACCTGGTACCCCACTTCTAAAAAGCAAAAGCAAGCAGTGCCTTCTATTCTTCTGGGGCCTCTTCTGGGATATTAGTAGCTGCAGCACCCTGTCAAAGCAAAGTGAAGCTTGTACACAGGCAGATTAGTCACCAGATGTTAAAACATTTATCATGGAAAGTGATTCTTTCCATCAAGGAAAAAAAAAACTGAGAGATAAAACCAGGCAGACTTATATCTTATATGCAAGTAGAAGGCTACCTTACAAAACATTGACAAACAAAGCCATGCAATCAGCTGTTATCTTCTCTCTATGTAAAAATCAAATACCATCACTCATCACAAAATCTCCAGAATGGTAAAGCCTACAAACTTGAAATTTGGCACATATGCTCCTCTTGGCTTCTAGGTGCTTGCTAAGAAAGGATTTTTTGAAATGACCATCAGTATTATACAGTATTATATTAACAAACTCTGATGCTAAGGAGTAAGACGTTCTACTCCCCCTCCACACCTGAAAAGAACTCAGTTCCAACTGCCAGTTGCCTTATATTAACACACTCTGAGGCTACCCCTTCGCTAAACCAGGCATGGGCATGTCCAGCACATGACTCATCAAGCCTATGGGCTGGGAGTTTAGACATTCTACTCCCCCTCCCCACTTGAAAAGAACTCCGTTCCAACTGCCAGTTGCCTTATATTAATACACTCTGAGGCTACCCCTTCGCTAAACCAGGCATGGGCATGTCCAGCACATTACTCATCCAGCCTGTGGGCTGGGTGTTTAGACATTCCCCACCTGAAAAGAGCTCTGTTCCAGCTGCCAGTTGCCTTATATTAACACACTCTGATGCTAAAAAGGTACACATTCTACATACATTTTCAAGCTTTAAGTGTCAATGTATCAAGTCTGATCATAACTACTCATTAATTTTTAAGCTTTAACTGTCAATTTATCAAGCCCAATCACACAGTTTCATAGCAAAGCACAGGTATCCAGCTACTAGTATTCTATAATTTCAAAATTTATCCACACATTAAAAGACAGCCAAGGTTTCTAAGTCAATAGAACCCTAATCAGATATAAATATCAACATCTTGATTTTACAATTGGACGCAAGGTGTTTTCTGTGTGTGGGGAATACGTAAAGTTTTGATTTCTACTACCTAAGATCTGGAATTATAAAAGCTAGCAAAAAAAAGTATTGTGGGACTCTGAGTTCTTCATATATTGCTTCCCTGACAAGAAAGAATTATTATAACTAAAATAAGATACAGATAAGACTCTATAAAAGGAAATAAGAAACCTTAGCAAAGGAAGGAGAGAATTCAGGCAAATGAAACTAAACTGAAGAACAGTGGGAGGAAAATGAATCATCACAATAATACGATTTGGGTTATAAAGTGAAGCTTTAAGAGGGAAAAGCTATTGTTGTAGTTGATTAATGCATTATTAATGCTGAGAAAGGCCAGAGGAAATATGATGGTGGCATTTGTTAAAATATTATATCATAAGAAAAGTCATCAGTTCAGGCACTATTGTGGTAAATGCTGAGTATAGGTAATTCTCGAGTTATGACTGCCATCATCATTGCTAAGGAATGTGGTTGTAAAGCATTGCTTGGTGATTGCAATCCAGGAGGTCCTAGCTGGCATTGTAACCCAAGATACAAAGCTAATCAAGGAAGAAGTGGTGGGAGTCTTAGGTAAGGAGCAGGGGGATGGAGGATTCTGTCGGAGGCCTAGCAGAGACTTGGAGAAAGGGGGTGCTGCTGTTTGGAGCAAGTTCATGAAGGCCAGGTTAGGAGGGTGTGAGATATGTGCTAGTACAGTGAGCCCTGGGAAGGAGCATGCCAGTAGATGTGTGCATGTTCATAAGGGCAGAAAGGCCAGGGAAAAATGGTGTAGGATGCATGTGAGCAAAGAAAGGTTGTGGGAAAGGGAGACTTATCTGAGTGACTTATGTTCTTTTCTGCCAGATTCCCACAAGACTTTGCTTGTGGGCAGGAAAGGTTGCAGCTGGTGATAATGAGACATTGCAACCAATTTAAGTACAAGCTGGTTGCCAAGCTCTTGAATTTTGTCCATGTGACTGTAGAGACATTACAACAGCCTGAACTTCAATACCAGTCGTAAGTCCCTTCACTCAGCATTATTCAGCACTGTTGCAACTTTGGATGGTTGCCAAACGAATAGCCCTACCTTGAGGACTGTCTATAATATTAAATATCCAGATTTCCAATTTTTCAAAAGAATAAGAGATTCTGTGGAGAACCTGAAGAGTTAGGCTTTCATGTGCATGGTCTTTGACTCCAAGAATGATCAGCGATAGTAACGGACTTGAGGATTTGGGAAATAAAAGTCCATATATCTGGAGGGGATCCAGTTTGAGGAAGACTATCTTGAATATTTGCAATTGATTGAATTAATGTATGCAGATCACAGGGAGAAACCCTACCTACAGAGTGGGCACATGTTTTCAGTCAACATGTTTTAGAAACAAGTCTCACACAGTGAATAGAAGCTTTTCAAAAGTGTTGGAATGCTGTAGAGCTAACGTAATCGTTGGTGAAAATTTCAATTTGTGCTTCTTTTCTACAGAAAATTTGATAAGCCTTTGATGGGCAGTGTGTCAGACCTGAAGGACATCTTTTACTTTGGATCTTCAGGGTTGCCACACTTGGTGGATGGGCATGCTGTGGGAAATAGGAGGCAGGTTGGATGGAGACAGGGTGAGCTGTATAGCCATAACATAATTCTTTCCCCTGAGAATCAAGGACGTTCAGCCTGCACCTGGAGAGGTGTGCTTGGGAAGCATCTTCTGTTGGGCTGGGGACCTGATTGGGCCATGTGATGGACATGTGGGTGCAGAGGAAGGAACTTTGAGTTTACTTTAGATGTAAAAAACCTGGGGAGCCTTCAGATTTGGGTTTTCCCAGATGTGCCAATATGATATCTCTAATAAAATGGAACTTTGAGAAAAATACCTGCCTTGGAGTTTTACTTTTGTTGGGGGTATTACTTGGAACTGTGACACAGTGTTTGGAATTTTCTTTTATCTTCCTGAAATAGTTCCATCTGAATTCCCCAAATATTAAATATGCACAATGAAGTGAGCAAAATGAACTTGTTCTTAATAGACATATCCTGCTACGTTGCTTTACTTTATAATTTGAGCTTTTGCTAGCCATACCTTCCTCTATTTCTTTGCCTGTTGGAAGTATGATAATTTATCAGTGGACTTTTATTATCTTTTCAACTACTTAATATCTGTAGAGGATGATGTTGTTAAAGTCACGGAGCAAGGCCGAAACAAAAGAGACTTATGAAAGGGAGGAAGGAACGCTCCCAAAAGAACAAATGCATTTCAAATAGAAAAATTTGCTAAAAACTATTGGAGACAGGTACAAAAACATTTGTAGCTTTATAAGCGGTTCTCCTTTGCCACCTAGTGTCCTCTAGTTGCTACATACTCTATTTAGAAATGTTGTGTTCATCTGCCACCTTTGAAAGGCCAAGAATTAAAGATCATTGACAGCTTGTTAAAGTACATTAGCACAAATACGAGTTTTATTTGTATCAATTTAATGTTTGAAGAAATGAGGAAACAGAGAAGTATCACTGTTTAGAGAGGACCATACTAAGAATAGCGGATGGCATGCTTCATTCCTTAACCGAGACTAATATTTATATGATCATTAAATACAAAGGAATTACAATGCCCTGCTTTTGATAAGGAATCTTGGGAACAGAGGGACTCTTCTCATTATGAACCTATCCCGACTTTTTCATTTATAAACAAAGTCCTACTGAAGGAGCCATCGCTGTTAGAGGCCATTTTGCTAGACATGAAGAAAAAAAGAGAGAGATTCTTTTGTTTTTACCTTGCTCCCAAACTACAAGAAAAGTCCCAAGGATCACCTTTTGACTTGCCATTTACATTATTTTTAGCCAGCTATTGTTTTAATGGTTTATCAGCTGGTTTTATATCAACTTTTGCTTAACCGAGGAATCTCCTCTTGATTGCACGCAGAATATTCCCAGTTAGCACTTACTATGCTAATTTTCTTTTGGTAACTGCCCTTCAGAATAACTACTTACAGGTAAGTAGAGGAAGCCAAGGGGGTGTATAAATTAGCCATATAACATGTCACATGTTGGGTCACACAATAATGGTAAGGAAATTGTTTTATAATCCAATCCTGTCATCTCCAGTCAGCATTCTGGAATATACAAAGAAATGCATATTATAAAAGGGTGAAATAGCCTTAGGTATATTGATCTGAACTTGCAGAGCTTAATGTTCCATTAGATGGAGATTCTTTCTTCTATAGTCCATACAAATGGCTATTTCATCCCCTACCTTAATTCAGAAGTCTTATTTTTTTTTACTATAAATAGTATTTCAACTCAGGTCCTTTATTATTGTTGTTAATGAATGCCTGCCAACCACAGCCATTTTTTAAAAACATATTTTATACACCACAAGCTATGCTTTTTATCACTGCTTGTTAATGGTGTCATAATTTAAGAACAATATAATGTAATAATGTCTAATTTAATTTGTTACACTACATCTACTTTCTTTCCTCTCACATTTTAGTGTTTAATTGTCTGCATGGGCACATCCAGAAGGCATCTAGAGCTATTTAACTGCCATGTAACATACTTCTAAAGATTGCAGCTCTCCATTAATTCCACTTCAGTAACGATTGAAAAATGAAATTTGAGGTGGAAAGAAGATTTTTTTAAAAATAAAAAAATTATGGCATCTTTGGAAGTCAGTCCTGCCTCCTAATATTAGCAAGGTTTTATATTCCTCTTTCAATTTTAGATCATTTGATCATAAATCCATATTTAAAAAAATATGAACTTTCAGCCTGACCAGAAAATTGAATGGATTGTCTATGAAATTGGATACGAGGCAAAAGAACAGTATATGTTCATAACCTTGGGAAACAAGAATGAAAGAAAATAAAACTGATTAGTGTATTGTCTTTTGGTAGCATGGATAGCTAGTTTTATTTCTTATATTATCTTCAGAAGGAATGTAGGTCATTTTAATAGGGTACATTACCAAGATTTAAGATCCATTCTCAGCTCAAATTGCTTTTAAAGCAATACAATGTTTACTTTATTTCAGAACCTATGAACCAAAATTGCCTATCTTTTGAGTCAAAAAAAAAATAACTGTAGAGCCACTTTCCAACTGCTGAGAAGACATGTCCAGCTGAGTCTTATTTATTTTATTTTATTGCTTATTATTATTCATTTGTTTATTACTTTTTATATGCTGGCCATCTCATGGCTGAAAAGATTGTAGGCAGTATACAAATTTAGCATGCATTTTTTTTATCCTGGGCCACATAACTAAAAGTTCTACACTTTAATTGAGCTACTGTTGTATTGGAGGTTGGAAAATGTACGACACAATAATAATTATTTCATCAGTTCCATTGAAGCAGAACTGAACCATAACAATTTAACAAGTACAAAAACTGTATTTCTTCAGAAGCCCATGCAGTCATGACTTGAACTGGGATAAAGGGATAGGTTTTTTTGCAAAGGGAATCTCTCTGAATTATTTAAATGCTTCAGAAAAAGCTATTGGCTGATTTTAATTCTAAACTGTAGAGCCTTTTTTGTTTTCACATGATTGTAATTTTCTATGAATCTCTTTTATCTCACACTCACACAAACGTAACAGACACTGATATCACTAGTGTAGGCAAATTGTCTTCAAAGCTTTTAAACAAACAAACAAACAAACAAATAAATATCCTGCCCCCACCAGTTACTGTACTTCTAGGGACATCTAACCATCCAACATCTAGAGTTATTCAACCATTTTTATGCAGCTATTACAGCATGAGAACAGGCTTCATATCATGTTTTCAAAATCAACCAAGTGAATTAAGTGCACATGTATATAATATATAATATAGAGATCAAAGTAAGTTTCTAATTTACTTTTTCTTAGCAAAGATGGAGGATTATGCCAAGGACACACTGTGTTTCTTGCTGGGTTGGTGTGTGTGTGTGTTGCTTGTGTTTTCAAGTCAGTTTTGACTCCCGGCAGCTGCCTGGACAAGTCCCTGCAGTTTTCTTGGCCAAGGTTTACTTTTTTCCAGAAATGGTTTCTGGAAAAGCTGAGAGAGAATGGCTCATGGTCTCTTAACTAGTTTTATACCTAAGGCAGGTGGAAAACTCATGCCCTTCCTGTTTCTAGCATGGTACCTTAACCACTACACCAAACAGTCTCACATACGGCTTCCCTACCAAAGTTAAAATACTTGCATTCTCTTTTTCATTTTCTAATTTCCTTTGAGAGTCTTTACAATTTTCACTTTACTCTTCTGCCTTTCTCCTCTGAGCTTTGCTGTTCCCAGGCCTACACACATGAAACCTCCGAAACAATTCTATTAAAGCTTCCAAAATCTTTCTGCAAGTATTGCCATTGGTAGCCTTTCCTGTTGGGAAAAACATGCCTGTGTCTCTTTTTAT
>JANHFT010003032.1:11765-30729 GCA_032467955.1 Pseudoxenodon macrops | reverse complement strand
AGAGATTCAACCTGGAAATAAGGAGGAACTTTCTGACAGTGAGAGCGATCAACCAGTGGAACAGCCTGCCTTCGGAGCTTGTGAGAGCTCCAACACTTGAGACATTCAAGAAGGAATTGGACTGCCATTTGTCGGAAATGGTGTAAGGTCTCCTCCTTGAGCAGGAGGTTGGACTAGATGACCTACAAATTCCCTTCCAACTATGTTAATCTGTAATCTGTAAACTTCATTGTCAACATTCAAAACGGTAAATATGAAAATATTTGTGGCTTGATTTTTCCTCTAAGTACCAAATTGTTTATTTTCAGAATGTAGAGATATTCTTCTTCCTGAAATTACCAAAGAACTGAAGAAATTACTGGAACCCAGTGTTGAAATGCAAATAATATCACAAGACAAAAAATATTGCATTGAATTACTCAACAGCATCCTAGAAGTTCTCAGCTGTCAAGATGCAGTGAGTACCAATAAATGTCAGGAATTATATAACTGATTCCAGTTTATCAAGTCTGTGTTGATTAAGGTGTAACAGTTATTTACAATCCAAATAATCGATCTAGATTCACATAAACCATGGTGTGGGAAACAGAAATATACTGCAGACATGCAACATCCTTTCGGCTAAAGTTAAAAATAATCTCTAGCATTAGTTACGTAACAGCTGCCCTGGATTTTTGTGCGTGTTTTTTTTAATGTCAGTCGTTAGTTGAAGTTGGCAGTGGAAGCAAATCTGAATTATAGTCATTTTCATGATTTCAGAAATGGAGAATGTGGTACCAGAGGACTCTGCAGGAGTTCAAGAGGAGTTCAATAAAAAAGCATTGTGTTTAATGAATGCAAGTTCCTTCCCTTTTATTCATGCATCTGATATTTCATGCATGTATGAAAGAGGAAGAACATGTATCATGCAGCATTAATTTTGTCGGTTTGATGAAAATGCTGGATCCTGTAGAGGTCTCCAATCATTACTTTTGTTTGTTATGATGCTAGATATAATCTGATGCATGCAACAGGTATCAGATAGTAATTCATTCAGATTCCAGACTGCAGTCTCCATGGTGACATGTCAACCATTTTAAAAAACATCTTTCTCTTGACAATTACAGCATGGAAACATATGCAACATCCATTACTGATCCACTGGCCAGATATTTCAAATCACTAAAATTGGATCTTATTTTCGATTGGCATAGCAATAATTTTATTCTTTGAAAGATGATTCACATATCTTATTCCTTTATCTTTTAAAGAGCACTTCTTTGGATATTATCTCAGTATCTTCCATAAGATTTATTCACTTTCATTTTTTTATGCTGAGTAGATGAGTGGTTATGCTTTGGATCACTTTGAATCAAACCAGACCCTGTTAAAGTAAATGATTTATTCATTATAGATATGCTCAGTTGCAAGCCTTTAGGACTCTTGGCAGCTTTAAGCAGTTTGGAAATCATTCGAACATTTAGAGTACAATAAATATAATGGAAATTATCAACAAAAAAAAATTCCCAAACTGGGTGTCCCTTTTTAAATATATTGCTAAATTTGATATTTTTGAAGTGGCACTAAATGGGACAGTTACTTGACTGAAGTTTAAACATGGACTTAGAAATATTCAATATTCCTCTTCAATATTCATAAACCTAATAAAAGTAGCATTCACACAAAACAGTAAACCAAAGGCTGGTATTATGCACATAAGCAAAAAAGGTGCCCAACTAAAGACTCTTAGACAACTTAGAACAACTTAGAACAAGCTTAGACAACTTAGAACTATGATCTACGGTTTGATCTAAATGTAGTTCATAAAATTATCCACCACAATGTTCTACCTGTCAATGACTACTTCAGCTTCAACCGCAACAATACACGAGCACACAATAGATACAAACTTAATGTAAACCACTCCAAACTAGATTGCAGAAAATACTTCAGCAGCAGAGTGATCAATGACTGGAATGCACTACCTGACTCATCCCCAAACCCCAAAAACCTTAGACTGTCTACTGTCGACCCTACCCCATTGCTAAGAGGTCTGTAAGGGGCGTACATAAGTGAACCAGTGTGCCTACCGTCCCTGTCTTACTATTCTATTGCCCTCATTTATCTGTACTTACTTTGTTTATGTTTATGTTTATACCTATACCTGTTATCTTGTACATGTTTGACAAATAAATAAATAAAGTAAACTCTGATTTTAAATGACAAGTCTTTGACATGTACACACTCTTACTACCACATGGAAAGAGAAAGTAAACAAAGATTCAGTTTCATTTTTGCACAATTCCTGGTGTGGTGCTATATATAAAAAACTTGTCATTTAAAATAAACTTTAGTCAATTGCAAAGCAAGCCAATTTTACGCTATGGTTTTTGAGGCTGGCTTGTTCACTTAAGTGGAATTTATTTTAAACAATGATATGGGCTCTCATGTGACCAATCCAGAAACAACAGAGGTATAATGGAATCCTGATTTATTTCTCATACTGGTCAAGGAGAAAGGAAGGTTAAACATACTGCACTGCATGAAAAGAAAAGGAGTACTTGTAGAACTGTGAGCAAAAACTTTATTTTCCCAGTTTTAAATCAGATTAATTAATTCAGAGGTGTAATGCAATTAATGGTGGCAAATGCTTAATGTAATTTATGATTTTCCCCATATGTTTTAATAGAACAGCATTGTTAATACAGTTTGATTAAATGCTTTGCCACAATTACTACCATGCCTTTATAAAAAAGGAGAGAGATGTCTTTCTCACAACCTACCCTGAAAAGGTTTAATTTGACAAGCTCACTGTATTCCCAGAAGTTATTTCTCAAATAAGTATGAATGGATTGTAATCATTTGTTTGGGCCTTAGCCATTCACCAAGATCACCTTTGAGAAAAATAGTAAGAATGCTTGATTTTACATGGCCTTTTTTCTTTCTACCACCCACCATAAATTTCTGCAGCTGGGTTTATTATCTAGGGTTATAAATTAATCTGTTACAATAGCAGCAAACTTTATTTGAACTGGGTGGCTGTCACACCCCCTTGACACTTCAAGTACAGTTCTTAAGGATAATTATAGAGTAAGCATGGTATAGATCCTATAATGTACTTTGATGTTTTGTCTCTTATCTATTATATCATTTTTACTACACAGGATTTTGACAATGCTTGTTTGCACTAACCCTTAATTGGCCACTGAAGCCCTACTTCAGTGAGGAAAAAGTCATGTTAAAGCTCTCTCACACACACATTTTTATTGTTTAAGCAATGTGGTGAAATAGGACTTGTTTTTGTCATAAATCACATTCTAAGTTTATTTTGGGGACTTAGAATTAAACATGTCACTGCCACTATCACTAAATGATGCATTTAATATTTCTACTCTTGTTACATCTTTTCCAGGGTATGAACATATCTTAGATGCATCTGTGTGTTTTTTACTCCCTTTCCTTTCCCCCTTCTTATTATCTATTTTGTTTCCCTGATAATGTCTCTCTTCCTCATTCTGTTACAACTTTCTGAATGTAGTCAATATAATAAAGTATATCTTTGCTTGTGTTAGTAGAATGTAAGTAATGCATCACTTCATTATAAGAAGGATGCAAATTATGGTTTAATAGATATAATGAAAAAGGAAGGAGATGACTAGAATAAAAATGAATTTAACACAACATTAAGTAGCAATAGAATGGTACAGTTTGGTTAAGTGGAACCTATGACAATTACCTCAGTTCATTCAGGCTGATGGAAGAGGTCTTAGTGTCTTATTTTCCACTCTAATACAGAAAAGGATAAACTACCAACAGAAGCAGTTTGGTTGGTCATGCTCCTAAGATATTCTCTTTAGATACAACTAGATGGATGGGTGGGTGGATGGATAGATAGATGGATAGTTGGATAGTCACTGATGAAGTTATCACTGTAAGGAACAGGTCTAAATAAAAATTGCTGGACTACCAAATTTGGTTTGCAGAACTTCAGTACACCACTAGATGTCAGGAAAAATATATCTCTTTGTAGACCTCTAGCAGTCACATGTTGTTGTTGTTTTGCTGTACAAAACAGTAGCCCTAGAATTAATTTCATTTCAGCTGAAAGAAAGTGACTTGATGTCTCACTTTTCCACCAGTGGCAACCAAGTGAAAAATATACTAAACATAGCAGTGTCAGAAAGGCTAGTGACAAAGAGTAACCGGTTTCACACAGGTCAATTAAATATTTGCCAAATGTGAAGTGTCAAGATATACTTCAGGTATGAAGAGGTTTGATATGGATACGGAGGCCTGTCTAATTGGCTGCAGACTTTTTAAAAATGTCAAAAGAAGCAACATGCACATATCATAATTGCAAATGGAGCCTCTCGTGACCTTTTCATGAAGTTATGTCTGTATAGAAAAACCAATCTATTATATTTAATTTAATTTAATTATTAATTATTATGCTTAACATTACATAAATCACAGAATCCTGATTATGAAAGCCTTTTTATCCTGATTAAAAGAGACTGTTTCATCTCTGCAAACATATAAACAGTAATCTTTTAGACATTCTCCCAGGGAATGTATTTCCTTCTGCATGGATTATCTCTACAGTTCATCCATTCCTTACTCTTCTCTTTTCTTTGAACCATGTAATAATGCTTGTTTGTCCTAGCTCTGACTAGCACTGATGATGTTACCTAGCTTAGGTAATAAAATGTCTGCAAGAAAACAAGCTCAGAGAGTACCAAAGATCCTTCATCTCAATCCTGAGCTACAGATATTCTCCTGGATCTGAAATCTATAACTTTGCTTTTATTTTGTTTAGTTCTTTTAAAAGCTGACTTGTAAATGCTTCAAGCTGGGCCTCTTTTGAGAAAATGTAAACTTTAACCTAATTAGCCAGCAACTACTTTGAGGAGCTCTTTTGGGAAGAGTGTGGCATCTAATTAGAGAGCTCTCAAGAGGCCTTGGACTTAGAGGTATTTGTTACACTTATCAAGGCAGAGGGAGTGGATGGGAGGGAAGAAGGACAAACTCTTAGGAAAACTCTGTCAGAACCCAGCAGCAATACATGACATGCCCTCTGAAAATGCCAGATCTGCCAAGAGGAACTGGGAAATCTGCCAAACAGCCAGATGCTGCTTTTGGAAATCGCTGTGCCCTACTGTGGCATCTGGCACTATAACAGTTGATAAAAGAAAGAAAATGAAGTTGAGAAGACCTAGAGAAATAATAGTAGGTCCATAGCTATTATTTGTAAGTTTTAATATTCTTATGAAAGTGCAAGTGTCAAGAGTATTACGTATTTATGTTTAATTAAGTTAAGCAAAGCATTTGTTCAAGATTTTAAGTTGTACTGATGCAGGAAAACCAGGGGTGGGTTGTGGATCATTTTGCTGCTGGTTCGCTCAGGGTTGCGCCTCTCTCTCTTTTGTGCACGCCCAGCAATCAAAAAATATCTTCGGCCAATGTGCAGAAGCAAAAATTAGCATGTGCAGAAACAAAATCCAAAATGGTGGTGCCCACTTAGACACTGAAGGAACCAGCTCTGTGATGTCAGCGCCGAGTTACTACCAGTTCTAAAGAACTGGTTAGAACTGGTAGGAACCCACCTCTGAGGAAAACCCATATTTAATGCTGGCTGGGTTAATGAAGGATCGGCAACACAAAGACCACTGATGTCTAGGCACTGTTGCAACTTCAATCAATGCTCTGTCAAGCCCAAACATCCTCCAAAATTAGAAAATTTGAGAACAATGTCTCAAATTATATGAAATAGACTGCTACTTTGTGAGATTTTTATGAGGTTGCTTAACTTTTATTAGATAGTGGCAATTAAGAAAAGAAACGGGGTCCCTATTGTTCCCTCAGGGTAAACATGCACTCCGCCTATACTTATCCCTGTTTCCACGATTTTAGCTTTTTGGCTAGCCATCATAGTTTATGGCATAGTGGAAGATATGATTCTGGACAGTGCAGATTATAAATAGATAAAAGGAGCCAATGTTTAGTATATGAGTGAGTGCAGCCAGAGGGAAGAATCATAAGCATTACTTAATTAGATATGAGTATAAATATAACCCTAGTAATTAGCTTAGGAGGTGAGAGTAATAAAGATGTGGTCATACGATTTCAGAAACAATGGCTTAATTATAGAAGCAAGAAACTGTCCTGTGGACTGAAGTAAAATGAGCCATAAACCCAGAAAAAAACAAGGTTAGGTATAGAAGACATTTAGAGTATCATATCTATTTCTTTTCATAGAAGGAAGGGGATGCCTTTTTTTGGCACATCCCATCATTTTCAGCACATAGGATACTTTTTCCAGCAAGACAATGATCTCTTAAGCTGCTCTAGGAGGGGCACAGCATCAGCAATGAAAAATCAGGCAGGGTAATGCTCAATTTCCATAATGTGTAGAGTCCAACTTCCAAAAGTATGAAAAGGAGCATCAATCACCTCAGCTTCCACTGTAGTTACTTATCTAACCTACTTAAAGCCACTCTAAACCAGAGTACAATGAAAGGGGTTCCACACAGATAACACAGCCTGCTGAATTATGAAGGCACTGTAATCCATAAAAGAGATATATAAGCACGAATGCAAAAGAACTGATGGTGCATTAAATATGAACCCAACTTATAATACGATGCAGGAGAGTTATTCAGATGCCGGATATTGTAGCCATTAATAATTATTTTGATTCTACAGCTTTTTATTCTAACATCCTAGCCTTTCATCTTAATTACAGTGACTTTAATACAGATGGAGTATCCATGGAGATAGAGATGCGCTTTCACTAGGACTTTTGCCAATTTTTGAAGATAAAAATTACATGTACTTTTGATATAACACCCAAGATGAGGACTAATATCAATCTCCCTTGGTGTGATATTTCAGTCATGGCATTTCTATCAGCTCCAAATCTGGGATGGCTTGAGTCATTCCTCAAATTGTTAGGATGTTCTAGATTAGGTGTAAATTAGAATCCATTTCTATGAGTTTTTAAAATACTGTGACATGACCAGGTTCATTGTGTTTAGTAGGTGGCAGTGACATTTCTGGAAGTCAGTCATCGGGTTCACACATTGTACCAAACAATAGCTTATTTAATCACAATTTGTAAAGCTATTAGCCATGCTTTATCTTATCACACTGGATAGGTTCATACCACATACAAACTACACATAACAAATTATAACTTAAGCAATAGGCAAACCCAGCCTAGGTTTGCTTATTTACAAAGAATAATGTGCTGCCTTTTAAAACAAGATGTTTCAAGGAAAGGTAAAATCAATATAATAAAAGTATTTTAAAGCCATGATCTTAAAGTTTAAACTAGGAATAATAGCAGGATAAAATGAATCCTTAAAAAGTCAAGAGCAAAATAAAACAAACAAAATAAAGGAAAAACAACTCCTACACCTAAGTATATTCAAACAGTCATTAAGGTGACTGTCCCTAGTTAGCCATAATTCTTGATTAGGTTTCTACTATTTTCCTTCTAGGAATACCTAAATGATTTCATCACATTATGGGATCGAAGACTACAGATTTATCCTTTCAGGAGTCTTTAAATACCTGTGATAAGGAAAGTTTTAATTTTTGAGTTGTGCTTTTCCCCTAATGAAAGACTGAGTTGTGATTTTTTTTTAATCAGCCCATCCTGTAGAACAAACACAGTGAGTGGCCAGTTGATGCTGACAGTGACATTAGATGAAAAAAAAAATGCATGAGAAAGTGTACAACCTAGCAGCATTTTGAGATTGAGATTCTTTCAAGAGATTGAAAAGTTGGCAATTTTCTATCAACAATGTTATCGAATGGTAAAAAGAAGCAAATGAGTCATTGTTTAACAGTGAAAAAGATTGTGATATAAAATTAAGGAGAAATTCTCTTATTGAACAGGTAACATCTTTGTTGCTCTATGACTGAGGTGGACAGTCTCCAAATTTGATGAATGAATGCAAAATCTTTGCAAGGTCACTAAAAGGATATTTGAGCGCAATCTTGGAGATGTCTATAGAGATTCTCAGTCATCCAGGTTATAGTTGTCTCAAAGGTGCTTTTTTCAAGATACAACTGGACTTTCTTGTTTTTCTTTGCAGATATTTTGCTTCTCATCCAAGAAGGTTCCTCAGCTCTGACTGGATAGTAGGAAATGGAAGGATTTATTCTCCTTTCAGACAGCTTGTTATTTGGGTTCTTTTAGAGAGTTGTTGAGGCCACTTGGAGGTTTGTCTGTGTCCTCAGGGCTACCTGAGTAATGCAATTGGTTGACCCTGCAAATGGGTGGCCTGCATTACTCAGGACACAGATAAACCTCCAAGTGACCTCAACAACTCTTTAAAAGAATGCAAATTAACCAGCTATATGCAAGGAATATAAATCCATCCATTTCCCACCATCCAATCAGAGCTGAAGAAGCTTCTTGGATGAGAATTGAAACATCTTCAAAGAAAAGCAAGAAAGTCCAGTTGCATCTTGAAAAAGCACCTTTGGGACAATCTTGAAGATAATTCTGTGGGTTTAACTATTGTTGGTATTCAATGGTAATATATATATTATCTTTGGACTGTGCAGATCTGATGCAGATGATATGGCAGGATGTGTTGCATCTTTGATTATTTCACTATGACAAGAAAATCTAAAACAAACAAACAAAAAATTCCTCCTTGAAGGGAGAATATGTCAAGGACATGATTAGGTTGACCCATGCTTTTGAACAAGGGGAGCTTGAATCTTCTGACTATCTTAAGGGCCAAATTGCATTACCATGTAAAATAGCAGTGAGTCTATGATTAGTTTCTTCCATGCTGCTAAATATTATGTTCATATGATATGGATTAAGTCGACACATTTATTTTATTTGTAGATTATTCTTTATTATTTTGAAACAGATTATATTTTTTACAGGCATCAACCTATCAGCATATACAAGAAATAATGATCCAGTTGCTGCGCACCATTAACAGAACTGTCATTAGAATGGGAAGAGATGACCCCTTAATCGTGAGTCATTCATTTTGTAAATGTACTTTACTACCAGGGCTTGAGATATGATGTGCACAGAAGCATCACCAATGAGAGATACAAAGCAGTCAGGCAGAGAAAATTTGTCTTTCAAGGCAGGGCCCTTTAGTGGGCTTCCACCATCCACAGGAAGGAGAGGCCATGAAAATTGTCTCCTTATTTTGGCATTGAAAACTTCCCCCAAGCAAACTTTCTCTCTCCAAAGCTAGCATTACTGCAGATAGATATGGTTAGGAAGTGACAGAGTCTCTTTCATGTCCTATTTAGTCCATTGTAGTTTACAATTTGGTTTGGTTCAGCTCTCTGTTTGTATTTTACAAAATGAAAGTTATAATGAACAATAGTCAATGTTATTTTGATGAAGAAAGCAATTTAAATAAGTTTAACAAACCCATCTCCAAAGTATCTACTGACTGAAATACCTAGATGGTCCATCTGTTTTGTGATGTAAGAAGTAGCTGTGGGGCCAAGAATCAGTACTGAGATATCTATGTCAAAAGAAGGCCACAACATCTTGGTAGATTCTCATTCTTGGTTTCTTCAGCCGTTAGAAAGCAGAAACAATTCCTAACAGCACAGTAGCTGACAAAGAGCCACTTGGATAATTGTGTCATCAAGAGTTGACAACCAATCATTTTATGGAAGCAGGAGATACAAATTTAGAACATTGAGTAATTTTCAGCAAGCTTGATACTTCGAAACACAAAAGTATCACTGGGATAAAAAAATGTTCCATTTTTTTCCTATTCTGTTTTCGATGAACCATTTCTAGGGATAATAACTACAGTGTTGAGATATTCAAGTATAGAAAATGACCGGTCTGACAGTTTTAACGACTGCTCTTTCAGGTTGTCAGTTTGTAAATATAGACACTTGAAAATTTATTTGCTATAAACGGTATCTCAGTTGATATTGACTTACCTCTGAATATTGTTTTTGCAAGAGCTGTTTTATGTTCAGATTTGTTCTGAATACAATTCCATTTACATACCCCTTATATTTATTTTTGGCAGCTATTGTGACCATGGCTACCAAACTATTGCCTTTGTCTTCTGGCATCATCATGATGTCAATGTGATTCCAACTGAGTTAATGTCTGCTTTTCATTGTATGTTAGATTTCAAGCAGTGCATGACATGTATTATTAATGTAACAACATGTATTATTAATGTAATCTGTGAATGCTTTGGTAAAAAGGATCTTTGAACAGAAACTGTCAAACCTCAGCTTTGTTTTCCTTCATTTGATTATTAAATTGCCTTAATATCTACATAGTTGAAAACTTTTTCATGGAAGTTAATTTCACCTCTGAAGGACAATTCAATTGGTCTCTTTGGTTATGTTATTTCTCCTTTTAAAAAAATACATGTGCAAATGCTATTCCGCATACCTTTTAGCCATCTACCTATCTAAGATGTGAAATCAGGAAATTTCAGAAATAAATAGTCGAAGAGTAAGGAAAATCTTTTCTGACCATGGTATAGCTTTGCATAATCTCTGACCTTGTTCCAGATGGTGGCGAAGTCTTTCTAAAATGCCACTTGTTTGGTTGCCTATGGAAAAATAAGAATTTCCACTGAGATGTCTTGGCAGTATTCCAAATTAAAGTGGAAAATAATCTCACCTTCTTTCAAACCTTTGATATACAGATAATTGGTGTGCAAGAGGGAAGTTAGCAAAATGATGTTTTTTTTCTGAATGTACGGAAAGTTCACTAAAGTGCAGTCTTCATTAGTAACAATAATGCTGTACTGCGATCATTTCAATATCGAGTATAAGAGCCATGATTATTCAAATGTACTTTGCAAAGCAGAAGCCTGCTAACTGAAGAGAAAGAGTTGGGCTTGAGTCAAGTACGGTAGCTAATATTTAGTGGGAGAATGACTCAGGAAAACTGTGAAGGTGATTTGTTGAAATCTGCCCAAAGCTATTACATCTCCTTGAATAATGTCAACAGCTGCACTTTAGAGATCTGTTTTAGGCCTCCCCTTCTTTTCAGTGGAGATGTTTGTGCTTTCAAGAAATAAAAGGGGTACTATAAATAAAGGAATAAATGATGTTCATCTAAAGTGTCCAGTGGGTTGCTTCAGATGGTCGAGGCAGGTTGCTTTTCTAGGTCATGATATTCTTGGCTTAGGCTGCATTTTGCTCTTATTCGCAATTTCGAGTTGTCAGCACCACTTAGCATTCCACTGATACTAGGAAAGGTGTCACGCATAATGAACATTGTATTGGATACACTTTCTGTAAATGTCATTTTTCATCTTTGTGCTTACATATTCTTTTAAAGGGATATTTTCCAACTTGGTGCCTCTGCACTAAACTCATCATTTCAAGCCAGGATAGCCCCAAATTTTTATTGCTTGTGATAATGGGAGTTGTAATTTAATGAATCTGGAGACCACTAAATCAAAGGCAACTGTCTTAAACTATTCATTAGGTGTGTAACATTGCAGTTAGTCATCTTTATCTCCTTTCAGTTGCTTCTGTTTTCATAATTTTTAGAATCACAGTTATATGACATCTTATCTGTGTGGCATTCATGGCCTTCTGCTTAAATATGGCCTGACAAATTGGATAATGCTTCACCTTTTCCATTTATCCAAGGTGGAAATACCTAACCTAGAAAAATTGGTTTCACTTCTTTATATCATGTTTATAATATGAAGGTTAACTTAGATGCCTTTTTCTGTAGTCTCATTGTCTTAGATCCACTTTATTACTTGCACAAAGGAATTATTTCTGCATGTTAGAAAGATGCATTGGGTTGTATATATCAAATCACAATAACCCAACTGTGTATCAGAGAAATGCAAGTGCTGTCTAAAGATATTCTGTCCCTTTGCAGACTAGACAAAACTTTTTTCGTGTGTACCAGTGTTGGTACACACGAGTTTCATTGCCTGCTGATAAAAGCTGCCCATAGGAAAAATCCTATGACATTCAGCATAAAATATGATGAGAGGATAATGTATATGGCACCAGGATGTATGTTAATCAATATGTTTTTGACTACATAAGAATTATTTATACATTAATTTATTATTCATGTAAATAATATAGTATTGCTGTTTGAGTAATAATAATATTAGTAATAGCAAAAGGTGCAAATGCAGAATTGGGACAGCCACTTTTAGGAGCTTAACAAATGAAGATAAGTTTGTTGTCCAGTTGGGATCATCTGCTGTTGACCCAGAATGGCTGGTTCAAGAGCTTCCAAAGCATACTCTGAAATCATTGCCATGATTGGCAATGATGGACTATCCCTAAATTTGGCTGTGCCTAGAAATATCTAGAGTTGAATGGAAAAAGCAAAATTCAGGCATGAAAATCTTCCAGTTGTATGACTCTGCAATAAGTTGTTTTGTTATGAATCCAGTGGCTAATGGAATTCACAGAATTTGCTAAGTAAGGACATTGAAAATCTTGTTCAATTACTTTGTTGCCTTATGCCAATCGTAACTGTGCTTTAGATTCTTACAGATAAACTCTATTGAGTGATCGGCTTCCAGTTATTTTATGCTCTGAAATGTCATGTGTTAGCCAACAATGTGCATATTATCTAAGGAAAATAAATATATTCCACTTGCTTATCAGTTTTAGTAAAATAATGAAAGTAAAACATTTGTGGCTATACTTTTTTCTGACACCTGAAGCTGGTTGGATAAGAAAACAATTATAGCTCCTTTTTTTGGTGTAAGTCTGTTCACTTGCCCTTTGCATTTTATTTTTTCCAAAGAGTATTCATACTCTTCATATTTGTTAAGGAATCACTTAACATACTTGAATATAAGTAATAACTGCTTGGGTAGGGAGGGAATGTGTATAGAAAATTAGTTACTGTAGATGCTCCTTTGTAGACAGCAGAGTATTGGATTCTGCTTTACAAAAATTGCAATTTTAAAGCACTTGGCAATTTTTAAACATTGTGGCCCTGGGAGAGCATTTCCATGAAACTGTAAATTTGACAAATCATATCATATGTTAACCTAAAAGGATTTTTTTAATCTACTGGTGTTGATAAGATGTATAGTCATGCTATAGAAGACAGGGCAATGCTAAAAATGCTTTTTTAAATACAACTCCACTGAATTCAATGGTATTTACTCTCAGATAAATGTTCAGATAGGGAAACATACTGTACTTGTTCAAGGTTCTATGTTGCTGCTGATCATATTCTGCTTTCTCATCTGAGTTCCTTTTCACTTACAAAAAGCTATTTGAGCCCATTAATTTACTGTTGCTCCTTCAAGAAGAAGAAAAATAAAGAGAAAGAGCTAGGATTAAAAAGAAGCTCTCATCACAGCTACTTGGTCCAGATGGCCACTGAACAGGCTGTGAAAGGTAGGAGGACTGACTCTTGATGCAGATCTGTAAGCAGGTGTTCAGGTGATTCACTTTCCTGCATTATGGAATAAAAGGAGAATTTCTGAAAACCTTCACTCCCTTGCACCTAAAGAATACCACCCTGAAACTGAATTTTCGTCATGTCTTGTAAAACTGGTAAGGATAAAGACTTGTTAGGAAAACATCTGTTGAATCATTCACCCTAGTTGGAATAATTGCATTAACTTCAAGCACCATAAACAATAGCTCTTAAATTATTGAGTCCTGAGACAGAAGAAAATATGTCAATTTATTGCAAAAGAGATTATGCCAGTAAAAGAATCTAGAAACATACAAAATATTATATTTGATTAGTACAGTTCATCAGGAAAGTAATTTATATTACAGTCTGCTGCCTATTTATCAAGAGTTGTGGCTGTGAGTAAAAGGAGAATGTAGTTATTGTACCATGGGAATAATAATTTTATTGAAGATGTGGTTCAAAGAAGACAGTTTTATTCTTCCAGTTTTCTTCCTAGAAAATAATTTTCTCTGCTGAGCAAAGTAATTTCAAGTACAATAAATTCAGAATATGCAATATGTGCTATACAATATTTTACAAATGTTTCTCCTCCTTACTTTCTTTCCATGTTTTCATAGCATACCATAGTTGACTACAGCTAGCGTTATTGAAACCTATACCTGGGTAGTAGGTTTACGCAGTCTTACTATTAAGGTCTTCTGGATATGGACTGATATCATCCAGCTATCAGCACGTTTAAAAGGGGGGGGAGACTAATTTTCAATACTGAGCAAGAAACCTGATGTCAATAGCTTTTAAATTGTGTTTATTAAAGATATAGGGAGCCCCTTCCTAAAATTTCTTCTTAGAACTTGCACCAGTCATCTACTTGCTATGCTGGATTAAACTAGATCAGGGTGTGTGTCCCCGCCCCCAATAATTTCATTTTCAATTTTAACAACAAGACTTTTTTTTTTTAGAAATGCCTAAGCAAGGTGTGAAATGTTGGATCTGTCTCATTAACAGGTGGCTTTCTTGTCCATCTTTCTCAATGCTGATCAAAGAAAACAAAGAGGTAGACGGTTCTCTTCCACTATTAAAAGAGATTGCTGTTACAAATCCAACAAAGCAACATTTTCCTTTCTTTCTTGCTTTTTTGCTCTACATTCTTCTTGGCCTATAGGATAAGACTAGATCCAGCAAAGAAATTCAAATTTGGATTATATGGCTGCTGCATCTTGGTTGGGATGCCAGTATTCATCTTTATGGACTGAAGGACAGACAATAGGACAATAGAATAGGACAATAGAATGATTACAATCATTCATGGATTGTAATTTGAAGCTGAATGCCAGTCATCATAACATAGACTGCTGACAATTACGAGATTTCTTTCATCTAGTTCCTCAGTTATTAGGATTTGGGCCTGTGAAAGAGGTCCACTATTTCAATAAGTACAGCTGTGGTAAAATGCTAGGGGGGAAAAACACCCTTACCTTTACTAGAGGCACATCAATAACTTGAGTCTCGTGGCTGCCAGTAATTTCACTATTTTGGAGCTTGCATTTAATGAAATTGTCTAGTCCTTTAAAAATATTTAATTTCACAGAATTACACATAGTATTTTCATGATAAGCAGTTATAAAATAGATTAAAATTTGAACTTACTTAGCCCAACTATTTGGAAACAACATTTTGATTTAAACTCTTGGTGTAAGCTAAGAAATATCTTTCATAAAAAACATGGGTGTTTTTCTCTTTTTGTTTGTCTGATTTAAAATGGTTAGTATTGTTGATAAACTGCTATATTATAAATATTTAGAATTTGAACTTACCCTTTTTTGGCTTTCAGATGGTCATATATACAGTATGCTGTGCCTAGTTAGCTATAATAATAAAATAAAGCTATTTTTCAATTTATATAGAACAGGGATGTCAAACTCGAAGCAACACATTGTCATCATGTGATGTATTGTGACTTCCCCCCTTCGCTAAACTGGGGTGGGTGTGGCCAGTATGTGACATATCCGGCTCATGGCTGCGAGGTTGACACCCCTGATATGCAAATCCTTTTCCTGTTCAGGAAGTTAAAAAAAAACAAATTGCTTTCATGTTTCCACTTATTGAATTAGATCTTAGATATAATCTTAGATGTATATATTCTAGATCTAATTATATATATCTAGATCTAGATATATATAATTAGATCTAGATCTATATATATATATATTGTGTAGAAAGAACCTCTTTTCTATGAATTGGAGGTTTTGATCTCACAGTTTTTTTCCCAAATGAATGAAAAGACAAGGATCCATGTTTGCCAGTTCTGTCCTCCTTCTAGATTATCATTTCTGAAGATATCTCTCCCAGAGGAATTAGGAACCTTGATGTATATTTAATGAACAAATAAAAAAACAATACTATACTATTCTGTGTTGGTTGATTTCAATTTTTGATTACTGCTCACTTTCATGTGACTCTAATTCATGAGTTAGATCTTTTTTCCTTTAGAATGTAAGACCTCTAAGCAGGAGACAAATTGGCTTGGAATCTCTCATGTTAAGAAAGTTTGGAAAACCTTTTCTTCTACAATGACTGAACTTTGTTGTATAGGAAATTAAATCAAAGAGACTGTCCCTTGAGTAAATGCTTTTGTCAAGAATTTCCCTGAAAGTTTCTTATAGTGTGGCATGACTCTCTTAATAATACACTTTATTTTATAATCCAAGCATATCTTTTTTTGTTATTGTTCTTCCTAGTAAAATATAGTACAAGTAGTCCTCAGCTTACAACAGTTTGTTTTATGACTGTTCAAAGTTACAACGGCACTGAAAAAAGTGACATGACCATTTTTCACACTTATGACTGTTGTAGCTTCCCCATGGTCATGTGCGATTTCATTTGGATGCTTGACAACTGACTCACATTTATGACCGTTGCACTGTCCCAGAGTCACGTGATCCCCTTTTGCGACCTTCTGACAAGCAAAGTCAATGGGGAAACCAAATTCACTTACCAACTGGGTTACTAATTTTACAACTGCAGTGATTCACTTAACCAAAGTAGCAAGAAAAGTTGAAAAATGGGGCAAAACTCACCCAACTAATTTCTCACTGAACAACATAAATTTTGGGCTCAATTGTGGTCGTAAGTTGAGAACTACCTGTACACTACCATAATTTTAGAGTAAGTTTTTTTTAAACAAAATGTTTAAGTATTAATAGTTCAATGCTTTTTGTTTTAAAAGGAGTGCTATGACTTAGATGGATTCTACAGTTATATAGGGTTTTCACCCCAAAGCCATGTTTTCCCTAATAAAATTCGGGACTTAAGCTGGGAAGAAAAAAGGTTATTTCTTAACATTTTAACATATTTGCTGTCGCAACATTTTTGCTCACTGCTAGCTTTGATTATTTAAAACAAATACATTATGAAAAAAAGTTAGGTGCACTTTGGTACAATCGATACAGAATTGCTATAAAGCAATTTGTCAGGGAACAAAGCTATTTAAAAATAACTATAAACAGAAACCTGTCAGCTCCAGAAAATCCTGAATCAAGTTGGCTAAAGAAGTTCCTATTTCCATCATACTCATATTAGGTTCAGATGACAGAATTGCTTGGTAAGGAAGTTATGGAAAGAACATTTACTGGCCTGCTTGTCCTCTGCTTCAGAACAGTTCGATCTGAATACCAAGTGACTGGTTTTCTCATTACATTGTATGAGTTTTAACTTTTTAGATTGAGCTCTGTATGGATTTAGAAAAGGCATATTTCTGACCAAAATATCTACCACCACCAGCGCTGCCACAACCATGCAATAATGCAATAATGCTTTTCGCTTGGCTCATACAAATAAATATTTATTTTCCTGAAAGGACCTCATGTTCTGATATTTCCCTTACTTCCTAGCTGCCATTATTTTTGTATCCCAATTTTGGAATCTTGGCAAAGCAGAATGACCGCAAATCCATAAATGAAGAAGAAAATCAGTGCATGTGAGAAGATGAGGATCATACATGTAAAGTCTCTTGACGATGGGCCAAGAGTGATTTAGACTAAATCTTTAAGTTAGATACCATCTTTTCAGCTTTTCAAATCCACCAGAAGCATTTCTTTTTCTTCGCCTTTCTTCTTATTTCCTGTTTCTCAGGGACTGGATGATCAGATGGCTGTCTTTGCAGTGTCACCAAAACAGGACTCTCTTCCACTTGATCCAATGCTTTCAAAACTTGATGAAACCTATCTTCTTGTTGCCTGAAGTCATATTCTACACTATATAATGAAACCAGGAGAGAGAGAAAAAATTTTTTGTGAGTTTTGAAGCTAGTTTTGAAGTTAGAAAACAATGAATTTGGTTATTGGGGGAAAAATCTGCAATTTGTATTGCCTGTAGTTCTAAACATGGAATGTTGCTTTTCCTTCTTAGAAGAATCAGTAACAGTTCGTTTTATACCACTCACAATTAATGCAAAAAATGTCCTATATTCTAGTAAATCTGACAGATTAAAATGCCTGCTGTAGTGAAATATTTTAGAAAAATGCAAAAATAAACACTTTAAGATTAATCTCCTATATGGTTTATTTCATGTTAATCAGCAGTATCAAGATTGCTAACCCTTGTTTAAAAATAAAGGAAACAGTTACATAAAATGCATTTCTCTTTTAGGAGCGATGCAATTTTCTTAGAATATATATATTTTTTGACAGAACTAAGACTGATTATTTCCCATGCTGAGATTATATTCTATTTTTAACAAGCACTCTCTCCAAGTATTTTATGCAGCTGTAAACAAATGATAATGTAATCAACAGGTCTTCAACCCAATTAAAGTAATTTTAATTCATTAAACCATAATTAGTTTGGGCAGAGCAAAGTATCAACTTTATTCCTTTTAAAATATTTTTGAAGCTACATTCTTCTTTTATCAATGCCAAATGCTTACCTGTTAAGAAAGGTATTTTCTCCTGGATTAATTTTAAAAAGGATAGAATAAACTTGCTTTTTAAAGCTTTTAAATGCTTGATATTTAAAATTATTTTTTAAAATAATCAGTTGTAGAATAATTGGAAACACCTACTGGTTGATTAATATTGCAATATGCACCTAAAAGATATAGAACCATTTATTCGGTAGGCTTTCTCCCAAGCTAATACTACAGAATTATACTATTTTTACTTAACTAATCTAACACATACATTAATTAAACCTTGTAGTCCTACTTAATAGCACCTAAAACACACAAATGCTAGAAACATTCATTTAATAAAGCAGTCTCAAAGGCAAGATGCTCTTAATATCAATTGCTAGAAAATGTAACTTATGGAAACTGGAAACTGGAAATCTCCTTGTGAATTTTCCAAGAGATGTATATAGAGATTGTCAATCATCAGATCATGGTTGTCCTAAAGTTGCTTTTTCCAAAATACTTTCTTATGTTTTTTTTCCTCTGAAAACATTTTGCTTCTCATCTAAGAAGCTTCTTCAGTTCTAACTTTGGGCTTTGATGACTGGCTATAACCATGATGGTGAAACTATGGCATGTGTGCCACAGATGACATACGGAGCCATATCTGAGGGCCTGCAAAGCGTTGCCCTATGTTAGCTCCAGTG
>JANHFT010003031.1:143941-159000 GCA_032467955.1 Pseudoxenodon macrops | reverse complement strand
TAAAGGCAGGAAAAGGTGCACAACAGCAAGTGATGATAGAAGAATTAAGAGACTGTGCCTACGTGACAGAAGAAAATAATCTCGGTGTATACAAGATGAAATGGCACAATGCAATGTGAAGTTGAATCCAAGGACTGTTTGGTGCAGACTGACTGCAGGAATTTGGCCTAAAATCTAGAATTCCACAAAAAAAGCCATTTTTATCTCTCAAACAAAGGTTGAAAAGACTAAACTGGGCTAAAACCCATGTTACCTGGACAGAGGAACAATGGGACAGTGTTATTTGGAATGATAAGACCAATATCTCCCTGTTTGGTAGTGATGGCATAAAAATACACTTTTCTCAAAAGGTTTCCACAATTTAAGCCACTACTTATTTGTGTCTGTTTGTTTGTTTGTCTGTCTGTCTGTCTATTTATGTATCATCTATCTATAATCTATCATTTATTTATCTATATGAGCTTCACAGAGAAGTTGGCTTTCATTTAAAAAAAATAGGGGACCTAAAGCTTCCTTTATGAAGGTAATGCCCTCTGAATATGTCGGCTTGGCTGTGTATTTTGGGAGTGGCTATTCAATTTGTTTTACAGTGCCAGACTGTGGAGAGCTGGACTTGGGAGAAGTTAGGTGAGTTTGTGGTAAAAGTTGTCTCCTGGTACCTGTCTAATATATGCACTTATGGAAAAACACATCCACTTAAGTTATAATTCAGACATCACAGTGATACATTATATCTCCAGTTTTTGATCCTGTGTTCTGCTGGGTGTTTTTTTACTTCCTGTGGCTAAGGCTGTTTCTCCTAATGGGTGAAGAAATGGAATATTATACCATTTAACAGTGTCGGTTACATTAATCACTGAAAATTCTTTTAATGTGTCAGAAGTAACTGTCAGACTGGACATACTGAATCTATTTAAACTAAAGCATGCCATTTTTTATCTATAGTGCACTCTAATTCACATAAAAGGGTCAAGAAAATGTGATTAAGTGACAGTTTTAAAATGTACTATAATATTAAATAGCTTGATTAAGTGACAACTATAAAATATAATGCAGTATTAAGTATCTCGCTAGGCCCCAAAAGAACTTTAAAATATTTTAAATGATTGGGGAATTTTGTAACCCATTGAGGACTCCAAGGGAATAATTTAAATAAATAAAAACATGTGACCCCCTCCCTCCGAAGGTTGTACATGGTTGTGATAATTTGCCAAATGTGTATGATCATGGAATGAGCAAAGTTTAAGCTAATTTAAGTGTTTTCTTTTCCCTCATCGCAGCTTCAATTTCAAGTATGCAAAATTTCAAGCTATATACATCTATATCTTCTTCTTTCATTCCTCCTTATACCAATTTCCTTTCTCTGGTAGCATCTCACTGAACACTCACTTTTGCAATGTCCTCCTTTCACTGAGCTACACAATTTGTCCATCTAACTCCATATCAGCTTTTCTCAATCTGATAAAATGGGAGTAAAAACTCTTTCCAAGGGCAGCCTCATGCCAGGCTAAACCGTATTTTCTTGAAGCAAAATTGGGTACTATCAGACTGCTTGAGAATTTCTTCCGAATTTCTTTTGCTTGTGTTTGAGATAGGTTACTTGATAGAGCTGGTCTGGTATGTTATTCTTGGTGTAGGACTCTGGAAGTTGAGTCATGACAATTGGGCGTCTTTTCTTATTGGTTCACTGCTTATCCAAGTAGCTTGTTCAGTGTGAACATTTGCGTTCCAGTGATTCTCTTCCTACTCACAAAATGAGCCTATCCAGATTAGAAACCTCTCTAGAGGATGTATATGAGGTCCCCCTAATCAGCTTGAGCAGACTGAAAAAGCTCAGACTAAGAAGTTCAGACTGAAGAAGTCCAGTTGCCATGATATAACTTCCAGGCAACTCCACCTGGATGACTGAGAACCTTCATTGATATCTTGTTATTAGGAAAAGATTTCCCATAATTTTTTTTCATTAGGAATTAACCAAAGTAGGAAAGCTAGAAAGGTAATTTGGCACTGAAATACATCTGGTCTCCTTGTAATTAAATAAATTGAAGAACCACCCCATCCTGCCCACTGAAATTCAGTGAAATTCTTTTCTCTATCCAAACAAATTCTAAACAATATTCTTTTTTTATCCCATCAAAAAAAGGGATCTTTTTGATCCTATCAAGCCCAAAGAAAGTCCAGAATGGTATAGAAATGATATAGACCTGTGACGGCAAACCTATGGCATACATGCCAGAGGTGGCATGCAGAGCCCTCTCTGTCATGTGTGCCATTGCCAGTCGTTCTTCTGGTTTCTGGCATGACATGTGCCCCACCCAGTTGGTCTTCCTGCATGCTGGAGCATGTGTGCACCACCCATCTGGTCTTCGGGTTTCCGGCGCTCCAGCATGCACAAAGACCAACTGGCAGGCATGCATTCTGGAAACCCAAAGACATGCATGTGCATTGGCCAGCTGGTCTTTGGGTTTCCAGTGGTCCTGTGCATGTGCACACATATGTTCCAGTTTGGGCACTCAGTGCCGAAAAGGTTCACTATTATTGATATAAGCTGTCCTGCCATTATCAGACCTCCAAGGCCCCATCCAACCAGATTACTCTATGTTATATGTTGTTTTATCAAAATAAAGGAGAACTATATGAGGGAGACAAATGCAAAATTGTCTATCAATTATCTAATGGAGCGAGAGCATAATTAATCAGATATAACACCTCAGAATAATTGGTGCAGAAAGGTATTTCCCAAGGTAGCAGTGTTGGTTTCTTCAGGATGTTGAGTCAACTTGTATTAATCACATCATAAAATTAGTGCCAATTTAGCTTCACAACTTTCAGATTTGTTACAGGTTCCCTTGCTTATCATTCACATTTGGTGCTTCAAATAAAGACAAAAATATTAGCTAAAGATGGGAGAAGGGTGACCCAACCAATGCATACACAAATAAGTAAGCCTCATAGGATAAGAAAGAAGAAAAATGAAAAATTACTATCAATGACCAAAGACAAGTTATTCAAACAAATAGATATTGGAACATTGCTGGAACCCCATTCACAGTTATGACCATTTTTCATATCATTTGAATCATAGTGTGGTTTGAGCCAATTCATAACAAGAGATACAAACGCTCTGTAATATAAAGTGTGGTAAAGTGCGATCACGAGTTGTCTAATAATTATAGTTGTGGTTGTGCTGCTTGCAGGAAATGAGAATAATGGTGCATATTAAATTTGGAACAATGCCCATTCATAACTTGCTAGTTCCCCTCACCAGTGTCTTGGTTTCTTAGAGAAACTTCCTTGAAATGTAGTAATTTAAATGTATTTTAAAAGTACTAATTTTGATTCCATAAATTAGTTTCATTGGAAGGCTGAAGATGTCTTGAATCTGACCGTTGTCTGTGTGATAGATATGTACATTCATTTCACCAGTCAGTAATCAAATAGGCTGGCATTTATTTTTAATACCTCAAGAACAAACAACACCTATTTGAGCAGGAGCATGACAGAAGACATGAATATATATATATGCATTGGAGGCTTTTCAAAGTATTGTTTTTAATTGTTATGTCAGGCCTGCAAGGTAGATTTCAACTATAATGCCCAAATTGCAAATGCAGAGCTGAAGTGGAATGACTAATAGATGGCATAAGGCAGCCTGCTGATTTCTGGCTGGTTTGAAGTTTTTGCCTAAGGATCTCTACATTCAGAGCTATCAACTAACACCCTAATAAAAACTGATTGCTTTATGTTCTCACATATACTTATTCTCATATATTTTACAGTATTGAGTATACTGTATTCTCAATCTATTTTTTCTAACACCATAAGCAAAGTGGACTAAATATAATCTTAGTCAGTCTTCTCCATCTTGGTGCCCTACAAATAAATTGAACTTTGCCTTCCAGAATAGTAGGTTGCCGAGAACTATGTAGCTGTCTTACAAGATAGCATCAGGTGGTTGAAGGCTTATCTTACAATTTTTCCTTACTGGTCCTTGCATTGAGATACATTTCTATGCTCAGTGCAAAGGATTCAAAGCCAAATAAGTACATGTAATTTTGGTGAACTAGTTCTTGCAACATTTTAGCTAGTCAGTCAATAAAAATAAAATTATTTTGGTAAGTAGAAGGAAATGTGCTTATTCTGGAAGATTTTATTACTGAATGAATTAAAATAAAAGATTAAAAGCAAACACACACATACATAGATGGCATAAGGCAAATTTAGGTGAATTTAGGTGTATGTATAGAATGGATCCCACTTGATAAAAAGCATCCATGAAAGAGACCTAAAACAAGATGGATTGACAACATCAATAGCAATAGCACTTAGACTTATATACCGCTTCATTGTGCTTTTACAGCCCTCTTTAAGCGGTTTACAGAGTCAGCCTATTGCCCCCAACAATCTGGCTCCTCATTTTACCCACCTCGGAAGGATGGAAGGCTGAGTCAACTTTGAGCCGGTGAGATTTGAACTGCAGCTAGCAGTCAGCTGAAGTAGCCTGCAGTGCTACATTCTAAGCACTGTGCCACCTCGGCTCTCGGCAAGCATTGCGAGCTCAATTGGCAAGAGAAAGCTCAGAACCCTAATGGTTGGAAACATGCGGAAGAGGCCCTCATCCTTCAGTGGATAGATCATGGCTAAAATGATGCTAAGCCTGTAATCTTAAGAGAGATACAATATCAAAAGTATTTTAGACAATTTATCGACATCGTATATATCTTATCCATATAGATTCCCATATACATCTTAAATGACACATCACAATTTCCAGGTTACCAAGGGAATCATTGTTGTGTGATTGTTGAGACAAACCCTGAGAACAGCAGTATCAAATCCTGGCCTCTGCACCAAAAAAATCCTGGAGATATGTCCATCTGTCTTAGCAAATGAAGATGGGAATAGGCATTAATGTTGTGATGCTTAATGCATACAAAAGCCAAAGTCTGCATTTTTGTGTCGTTTTCATCCTGTCTTAACTCCAAATTCTTTACTCAAGATTGACCAAAATAAGCAGTTGATAAACAAAGCAGGCAATAAAATGCCAGATGTTCTCTCAGCATGCAAACTGGGTGTAGAACGTTCTTTTCAATAAATGTATATCTTGCATCTTTACTATATGTGCAACATACTGGTAAACCATTTAACTCTGATTTTTATGAGGCAGAAATCTACATGTATGCCAGGATCTTACAACTCAGACAGAAGGTGTCCCCCCCTCCATGCTCCCAGTTGCATGAACATACCCATCTCATCCTCATTTTTTCACTAGCACATAAATTCCCCCATCAATGCTCTGTATAGTGAATGCATTGTAAAGGGAAGAGACCAGGCTTTTTTTCCTGCCTGCCCCATCCTTTGGTGTTCGTGAACACACAGGGATTACTTGATGATAGGTTTTTGGTTTTTTTTTTTGAACTTTCTTGAAAGAGAGAGAATAGTCTCTTGGGCTGCCTTCACTTTGCATCCATTGTTTCAATGTAGCTCTTTTCAAAATAGAAGGGCAGCCTTTTATGTTGTTTGCTATTTGGCTTTTTGACAATGGCATATATTCAGGTCTTCTGTTTACAGGCTATTGCAGCACAAGTAAGTAGAACATCCGAAGAATTGATATACTAGATTTTCATTTGGACTAACACCCAAACAGGAAATAGTTTGAGCTACTAAGCCTTCTTTTAAAAAAATAAGAAATCATTTTTTTCCTGGTAACTTCTTTCTTAAAGGAAATAATTTATTGACCACCATTTTTATATGATAATTGTTTGTTCATAAAACATAAATATATCCTAATATAAATATGTTTATAATAAATTACAATAATAGCGCATTTTCCTAACAACACTTTTAAACCAACTTTGAAATAGACATTCTGCATGGTTTATGGTATAAAATAGCCCCCACCCAATCTTCAATTATTTACTGCAAGGGACATTCCTTTCCCTCCCTGCCTTTATGAATATATTCACAGATATGTGTTTAATTTGGCTCTGAAATCTCCTTAGAAACGAAGAGTTTTCAGTTAGGGTCCAAATGAAATGTCATGTTCTGAGTTTATTTTCAGGAGGCTCTTATGACTAATGAAATTAATCAAATTCTTCAGATGCATGGAGTACTATCTTGAGGGAAAATACACATACCAAGGTGGGATGGTGTATTGGGAGAAGAATAAACAATGAACTCAAATAAAAATTAAATTCAGGATGTTAAAATGATTACCACCTTGACAGGAGCCATTCACAGAACTGTTGCATTACTAATTTGAACTTGTAAGTTGGAGCATAGTGTGAACTAACGCCTCTTCCTTCCAGAAGTTCACACTTGATGGCTGACTTCACTTAGCACATTTGAGGGAGCTGAAATCCAGTTAGGTAAGTTTGTGGTTCAGCATATTGTGGGAACTCACCCTTTAGCTCAGCATATGGTGTGAACAAGGTCATTGTGTTTTTGGTATGCAGCATGTTACATTGTGATTTGCTAACCCAGACTTAGCAATTAGTGTATTGTGTGTTATTATGGGAAAGAAGCTGATGTCTAAGATCAGATTAAGAAACCAATGACATATAGGTCTAAATTTTTTATTTATTACAACAGCTGTAGTGGCAAAATCTTTCAAGTCCAAATGTGCATGTATCCCGCCTCACTTTAGTTTTGTGTGAATTAGGGAGGGACCAATTTGAGATATTGGGTTTTTGTCCTCTTCTCTGATTGTTGCTTGGTAATGGATCTTCCCATTGTCTTTCAAGGCCATTCTCTATGTCCTCTGCAGCTGCCTATGTATGTTGCCACCATTAAACTGTTCAAGTGAAGAGTAAATAAGACATTTGAAGAGGATTAAAAACAATTGCACTGGGAATTAAATGTATGTTGATAGGAAACCTTACTACTGTTGTCTACGGAGATTCTTAGTTATCCAGGTCATGGTTGTCTCAAAAGTGCTTTTCCAAAACTTTCTTTGTTTTTCTTTGAAGACGTTTTGCTTCTCATCCTAGGAATGTGCAAGTAAGAAACTAAATTATTTTTCCAGAAATAAACCATTCTTCACTCTTTCCTCTAGCGCTCAAGAGATTTGTACTCATATTTAGGTAATAATGTAGTTCAAACTGAGGGACAAAGGGTATCACATATATTTCTCAGCCAACACCTTACTTGCCCTTCCCTAGGTGGGTATTTCATGGGCATCTATGAAGCTGTTGCCTGGCAGGGCATCTCACTGTAATTCTCAGGACAATGGGGGATGGAAGACACTTCTGATTCAGAAATTGCTACAATTGCACTCCCAGATTTCTCCTCCTCCTGATCTTTGCAGAAAACTAAGCTGAAAATATGGACAATGCTGAACACTAGTAAATGGTCAAGGAAATATCAACATCCTTTTTGGTGAAGAGATCATGAAGCCTCATCCACAGCTTACATTACATTTCACAGATCTAATGTCTCCCACCCCCACATAGACCCACTGGAGAAGATAACCGCATTAGGTAAACATACTTCAATGTATTTGAAATAATGAAGTATCTTCCATTGTGGGAGGTTATCTAAAATCTATTTTGGATTTCCCCCCCTTTGTTTTCTATTTTTAGTACTTCTCTACAGAGAGGAACACCTTGACACATATCTACACATGCCATTAGAAAAATGAGCAATCATATTATTAATATGAACCAACAGCTATTCATCTCTCTGTCTCTCTCTTTTGTTTTACTCTGAAATATAGAGCAAGTCATCCCTGGGATGTGCATTTGTGGGATGAGAGTTGAAATTTACTTTGGAAACTGAGAATCACTTTGTATTACATTAAAATGCAATCTGATACTGAACTAGGCTGCTTGACACAGATCAACACAACGGCAGAACACAATGGAATTTCTACTTTTCTGAATTACGATGAAAACACTGAGAGTTTTCAGTAATTGAAAAAATGCTCAAGTTTTATTCATGGAAAAATAAAAATACGACAATATAGTTATTCAATTCAGTTCAACTGTTATCATTATATTAAATATATCTCATAATCCATCTAGAAATGTGTTTCAGCTCCACAGATCACAGCTAACATGTATTTAAATTTCCTTTACTAAGATCAAAGTGCATTAAATGTCTTCATCTATGGCTAGATTATGAATTGGAGCTTGGAGTATGATTTTATTTAATAATTTGTAAATATGAAAAGTGGTACCCAAATAAAAATGGTTTGATTTCAATCCATTGTACATTGATCATTGTTCGTTTTAAAATTCATTTGGAAATGTTACAATATGCTTTTTTACCTTGAATGCTAAATTAATGAAATACATTACTTTTTAAAATAAGAGCTCATGCAAATACAAACTAATCAAAATCATAGAATTTCAGGAACTATCTAATTAATAGCAACCAGCAATTAATGAAAGAGTTGATGCATTGGAATAATTTTAACTGCACCCTAATACCACAGTTTACATAACAGAGTCAAGTTGCGTATGCTAAATAGAGGGGGTTTTTAAACACTAAATTTTGGTTAATTGTTGGATGTATTCATGTTCATCTTCTTGATATGAGCATGCTGGACTTTGATTGTGTTGTTTTGTTATTTAGACTTTCAGAAAGTTAATCATCACAATGATTTTAATTTCCTATTACATTGTCTCAATGTCTAGGAACCCATTCTGTGTTACAGAACAAAAAAGTGATTTGTATGTCTCTCTACATTGTAGAAAGCACTCATATCTCAAAAGCCAATCTGATGCCATGGATATTAAAAATTAATTATCTAAACAGAGCAAGTTGTTTGCTTGGGAAGTGTTTCTTTTAACACTAATGCATGCAATGCTGATGTTCCCAAACGAAGCAAAAAGTCTCTGTGCACATTGTAATTGTATGCTTGGGACTGAACCATTTTTAGATTTAGATGACAGTGTTATTGTGGGTTCCAATATACTGCCTACAGTAGTCACACATGGCTGAGTTGAGAATCTGAACTGCTTGTGGAGCTGGAACACGCTGGAATATGAAGCATGCCAATGCTAGTATCAATTAGACAATGACCCAGAAATTCTTGGAAGAATGGTTTTTCAGCTCTTTTCAGCCTCCAGGGCATCTAACCCTTCACTGATTCCTCTGTTGGAAGCTGGAATAACTGGAAAATGAGCCAGTGGAAGATTTCAGCAGACAACAAAAACATTAATTACCATCCCTAAGAGAAACAAATCGCTCAGTTAAACAAATGGCTAAGCAAAGCTCTTGGCCAGCTAACAAAGCACAGATTTCAGCTGAGACAATGATTAGGTTTAATATCCTTTCCTGGACCAAACTCTCATTTAGACAGATATACTAGCATTTTGGGTTTCATAAAAAAGGTTGCATTTTGCAACAATATTTTAATGACATCTAGCTACTTTGCTTGGCTTCAAATTCTTCATGACTCCATAGGTCAAGAGGCCACCATTAGCAGGTTGACCCTTTCTGTCCTTTCTGAGTCTTATGAAGAAGGTTTAATTTGCAGCTGCAATTATTGCATATTAAAATATTGATTCCCTAAGAAACGTTCTAACATTCCTTTAGCATTTTGGAATCAACCACATCCAGACTTTACGTGAATTATGGAGCCCTTACATTCTAAAACAATCCAAAACACAAAAGTCTATTTCTATTTTTTAATGCTAAAAATATCCAAAAATAGAATGTGTTCTTTGATTTCCTGGATCCAGAACAAACATTGTTTAAATTTCAGTGAAGCAAGAAACATCTATATGCAAAGATGGTACAAAACATCAAGTTTTTTTTAAATGCAACTTTATAACTTTCATGCAGTGATTGATGATTATGTTCATTTATTCCAGGTTTTAGCTAGCAGAAGTTTCCTTTCCTCTGAGAATTTTCCTCCAGAAGAAATAAATTTCTACTTTTTACTGCAGTGTCTCTGAGTTAGGCTAGATGTGGTCAGCTGTGGGCATTGGAGCAAGCAAGGCATTTGTTGCTCCATTACATGTTAGTGATTTCAGCACTGCAAGTCCCAGAGGTATGAAATGGCTTTACTTTCTCCTAGAAGCGACATTTTTTGACATACATACACCAGTCTGAAGCACAATTTTTAGTTCCTAGTTGCAAATTTATTGTGCACTTGGTTTAAGGTAATATTTTCAAGGACATCAAAATAAAATGCTAACTTCCAGTGGAATAATCATCAACATTAGCTTGAATCAAGCCATCGGAGGATAATGGCCTCTGCACTGAAATTATAGACAGTAATCTATCATGGTGGTTCAGTGAGGGTTGACAGAGAGATTTTTTTTCAACTTCCTGTCTAGGGCTGAAACTAGGTGACTAACTAAAATAACCAACTTGGCTTTTATGTGAAGGGGGAGAAAAAATCAGTTTCCCTACCTCTAGTCCAGTATCATGTCCAAGAATTTTACAAAAATGCATCAAGAAATTTCAGCTTCCTGCAGTAACACCAGCGGAACTGCAAAAAACTGCACTACTTGGAACATCATATATTTTAAGAAGATACTTGGTTGATACCAAGGATGCTGGCAGCAACCCGTATCAACCATTAGCACCAGTCAATGTATTTGTAATGCATTTTTGAATGTTCACTTGCCCGAGTTTCATATTTAATGAATAAAGTAAATAATAATAATAATCTCTCCCCCTCCCAGGATCCCACATGGGATGCTAACTACTTAATCAGATGGTACCCAGAGAATGCCTGTCCTGTCAGTTTGTGGGACAAGCAGAAACAAGTGGAGCCAGAAATAACCTGGGCCTATGTCCCATAGACCTTATACTCTAGATGGCAACTGGCACCTTCAGGAAGCTTCTGTTTGGTCTTCAGCACCTTTCCTCCTACCACAGTAAATGGCAGTAGGTAACAGGGCAGCGTTTTACTGTTATCAACTTGGGTGATGAGATAATTGGCAGTGACTATGCCACCTTTTTCACATATATATGGTCCAATACTGGTTCAGGAGTTCTTATGCATCATTCCTCATGCTCTGTTTTCATCCCAAGCGGGTTGCTATTCTCTTGGACCTAAGAAGCCAGATGTAGTTACATGCCTTTCTAGTAATGTGATTAACATACTTTTTTTTAATTTCTTTGGCACTAAATTCCTATAGCTCTTCCAACTGTAACTTAGGAACTAATTTCCATTTCTTCAAACAGTGCTGGTTAATGTTGAAACAATTCTCTAATTTCTGAAACCCAACCTCTTCGCTTTGCCATGTTTTGTCTCCCTAAAAGTTTTGAGCTAGCTAGTTAATATCGCAGTTCTCAGGATGCTTTTCTGTCAAGTTTATTGTTTTAAAATTACAGAAGAGAATATTTTGTGCATGTATATGCAAGACCAATTCAACCATTATGAGCTAATTTTCGATTATTTGGTTTCTTTCTGATTGAAACCAAATTAGACTAAACATGGAAAAGCTCAATTTCTTCTTTTTGTAGCATTGCTCTGAAAAAGGAAGGGTGCGTGTAACTTATTGATTCAGAGGAAATCCAGGATGTCCTAGATTTTAATGTAATTCCATTTGGGTTTTTTTTCCTTAGCTTTTTTCTTCATGAAAAGAACCTTTGTTCAGAAGGCATGGGAAGGATGAGCTATTGACCTCTCTTCCTTCATGGCTCATTGAACAAAAAAAACCCAGTTCCCTTCTTACCTGTGGATATGCAAGAAGGTAAAAACATTTAGTTGACAAATAATTAAGATATGCATACAGTAATTAGAATTTTACAGATAAATCAATCAACAATCCAAAAGATTGTTCAGAAGAAATGTCCAATTAGCCACCAATTTCTAGATGACTTCTAATTCTATATAGAATTCCGTGTTATTCATAAAATAAAGTATCAGCAGCAGCATCTGTCTCAAGGTAGTTATGCATTTAATGGAACTTCTGATCATTTTAACTATAAACTAATTGAGGTATTTATATTGCATTTGTCCCTTATGTATCCACAGCCAATGCTTATCCATAACCAACACTCCATACTGTGGGAGTGTCACCTACAGTCATTAGAGAAAGCAAGGTGTGAGCAAACAAGGTCCAAACAATGGATCTTGAATGGAAACTATGTTCTGATATTCTGGATCAGGTAGCACAGCTACAAAGCCTCACAATTGCTGCTTGTTTAAGGGCAGAAAAGACCCAATCCATTGCCTGCACAACTTCCCATTTATATCATATAGAAACTCAATCCATACAGATGTTTCCGTGAACATGGATATCTGATCCCATGAAATAAAGGAGGATAATATCAGTGCTTGGTTCAATAATGTAAAATATGTGATATCAATAACTTAATTCAGAAGTTATTGATATCACATATTTCACATCTCCATGTGCCTAGAATTGTGTGGTAGAGAATGTATCTCTTGGCCATGTAGTCTTATAGCTCAGTAGTAGGTAATTCTATAGTTTTGGGGGCCATGCCTTGGAAGGTGAAAAAGTGAGGTGGATAATTTGTTTGTGGATAAGAAATGAGATATAGGAAGAAGAAATATTTTGTTGAACTGTCAGAGAAGTGGTAAATTACTGAAATTGTACTTATCTGGATCAAAGGGAAAATAATTTCTTTATTTCTTTTCCCCCTCACTTTTTATTTTTACTCTTTTGTTTTTTTAGTTTGTATTGTTTTTTATCTTTATATTTTAAAACTTTAATAAAAAACATTGTTAAAATTATTCTCTGAAATCTAAGTCACTTAGGAAGCCTTGAGGAAAAAGTGATCTTTCTATAACATAGGTTGAGCTCTTGAATTTCAGCTAAAGCTTTACTTTACTCCTCCTCTACAGCCCTAAACATATATGTTGGTGCATATGTGAACTTGATGTTTTAAACAATATTCAGTGAGGAAAATGCAACATCACAGAATAAGCTGGTTCATTTGCCTGCTAGGAATCATGAAATGAGAACGTAATCTCAGTGCCTTGTTGTTTGGGCTTAACCATGAGTTCCTGTTCTCCCTTCTCTAAATCTGGTTACGACAAGCAATTGGATCACTTTTTCAGAACTGGGTTTAAAATAGCATCATGTATAATAGATTCAGATCATATCTTCCCTCTTTGTAATAATAAAGATAATAAAGGTCTATCGAAACTTTAAAGGGTTTTTCCCAATCTTCTGACTGATAAGGACAGACTACCTTTTTTTGTTCAGGCCCCACACTTAAATTTTAGTATTATTTTGACTGCCAAGGGCAGTTATAGTTGAGGATTGAGGAACTCAATTTTGCATGAGACTGAAATTCCCTAGAAGAACAGTTGCGTAGTTTAAAAGTGCTTCTTGACCTTCAGCTGTCACTGGAGTCTCAGATAATTGTAATGCCAAGGAGTACATCTATTCAAGTATGGTCACTCAGTGCACCAACCGTGACTCTTCCTTAGCTGGCCAAACTTAACAATGGTTATTCAACTCTTGGTTACATTGGGCTTTGAGTACTGCAATGTGTTTTGCACTTGAAAATATAAAAAAATTGCAACTGGTGCAAAAGCCCTGGATTCAAGAAACAGAGGTCATATGATGCCTATGCTGAAAGATCTTCAAATTGCCCACAGGAACAAGGTCTTCATTTTGACCATTAAAGACATATAAAGTTTAATGCTTGACCAGCTGAGGGACTGCCTTTCCCACTTTGAATGTCCTTGGTTGCCTAGATCACTCGGTGAAGTCTTTTTGAAGATTCCCTGCTTCAAAAAGTAAGCTATCTAGTATGCTGGGAGAAGGTCTTTCCTTTTATGTCTCCTAGGCTATAGAACACGCTCCTCAAAGAAATGCTCTCCCAGTAGTTAGGAAAATGGTGGAAAATAATTTCTTCTACCAAGCTTTTAATTATTAGTTGAACTGATTTTTAAGGGCACCGATTTTAATTTTGCCTCGATTTTCCTTGTACTGTTTTACAATTTGTGTATTTAAATTGCTCCAAGTTGCTTTCAGTGACAGAAAAATGGTGAATATATTTAATAATTAAATAATTGATGAATGAACGAGCCTAGGAGGTTATGACTACGAATGGAATTTGTAACTTTTTCTTTTTTTTTCTTCCCTCTCTTTTTTTTTTAAATTTGGAAAGTTATTTTATGAGACTCTCAATTAATACAAACCCGTCAGCCATTTTGTGGCAATTTCCTCTCTCATTTCAGTAGCAAAATCTTAGTATGTCAAAAAAAAAGGGGGGGTTACAACACATGGTTTTAGTCCTAGGGAACTATACAACCTGTGAATTTTTGGAGTCCAGCCCTGCTTTGAGGAAACACAGCCTTCTTTCTCCCATCTTGCTAGACCCTTTGGGTCCTCCAGACATATTCTTTCAAGTTCTGGAATGTGTTAATTAATTCTGGATAGAAAATATGTTATATCCTTTGTCCAAAATTTCCTGTAAAGGCAAAGACAAAGAAATGTTACAACTTCTTGATTGAGGGCACCAAAAATGTAAGGAGCCAGGATAAGGGAGATTTATGGCAGGATAATTTTTGCATCCAATCTTCTTTTATTCTTCAAATTTCTAATTAATGCTTAATCAAGTCTTATAAAATACCACTCAATAATGCTGAATTCCTTAATTTTCAGCTCATGTAACATTCCTCTGTCATGTTAGAAACCCTCATATGCTATTTCCTGTTCTCTTTGGGGTGTTGAATCTGACAAGATTTTCCATTCGCCATCTGCTCATTAAAATGTCAAGTGTTTTTAAGTGTGAATGAAAAACTGATCTCGTTTTTTTTTAGTATTTCTCTCTTGAAAAAAAAAGGCTAGTTTCCTTTTTCTTTTATTAAAATTATGATGTGAGGTAATTGTCCTTAAATTCCTTTCTTTGACCATATCTGATCTCCACCTCAGAAAGTTATTCTCAAAGCATTTACTCAACCAAATGCCACAAAGCTATACTGAATTTTCCCACACCATGTATGCTACACCCAAATTATTCCTAACATCTACTTGTAGGAGTTGATAAGAAATGTTTTTAAAGGACTTTGGTGCATTGAATATTGCTTATTGTTTGGATTATGTATGTATGTATGTATGTATGTATGTATGTATGTATGTATGTATGTATGTATGTACCGTGTTTCCCCGAAAATA
>JANHFT010003031.1:114362-127946 GCA_032467955.1 Pseudoxenodon macrops | reverse complement strand
TCACTTGAGACTTTCAAGAAGAGATTGGACTGCCATTTGTCAGAAATGGTGTAGAGTCTCCTGCTTGAGTGGGGGGGTTGGACTAGATGACCTACAAGGTCTCTTCCAACTCTGTTAATCTGTAATAACTACAAGGAAAAATAAGTAAATATAATTAAACATTTCCTTATTTCATGCAAAGGCAAACGTCTAAACACAGTGCAATTGTAATCAAAAATATAAAACAAAAGGGATATAGTTTTCAGCTGTATTCATGGAGATAAGCAGCAGAAAATCAAAGTAAGGTAAATTTTAAACTTCAAATCACTATCTAAATAAAATGTATTAAGATTATATTGGTCTGTCTGAAAATAGCTTAGAAAGAGCTCTTACGCAGAAAATATATTTCTCACTAGTGTGAAAAATAAACATGTAATAAACATTTTTTATTTTTTATTAGACATACAAAACACACATACACATATTTCTTTCATTAGCGGTGTGTCATCTGGTTATACACATCTTATCTTAAACACATTTATTATTCTCTATTTTTAAATTCCTCTCTCTTCCTTCTTAGTATATTACACGTATAACCATCTCAACCTAACTCCCCCAAACTCCTTTCTTCCCATCTATCCCAGGGGTGAAATCCTACCGGTTCGTTCCGGTTCGGTAGAACCGTTAGGAGCCATGTGGCCTGGTTTGCCTGAACCATTACCAATGGCTGCTGGCCACACCCCTGAACCGGTCCCCTGTTCACTGCTCCCTGGCCCTGCCCCGCCCAGTCTGTGCTCTGCAGCTTGCCTGCCTGAAGCGCTGAGCCCCTGATCTGCCTGCCAGGTAAGCCTGCAAAGTCGTGGTCCACCTACCTGCCCCTGCGCCCCCTACTGTCCCAAACTGCCTCCCCTACTCCCTTCCCTGCGGCCTGCAGCCCTGCCATCCTTCTCTATCTTTCATGCGGTCTTCCCGGCATCCCCGTGGCCAGCTTGCAAAGGCAGGCAAGCGGAAGGCCATGTGGAAGGCAGGGAAGTTTATTGGCCCACAGGGAAGGGAGCTAAAAGCCTACTGTAATTGTGGGGGGTGGGGGTTATTGTGCACACATGCGCAGGGGGAAGGCATTGCATTCTGCGTGGGGGCACACATGCATACCTTATTATGCGCGTGCACGCCCTTTTGGCATCCTAACAAAAAAAGGTTTGCCATAACTGCCCTATATCATTTCAGACAAATTGGAACTGGAGAATTGGAGAATTGAAACTTTCCTCCATGTATTTGTCTTCTAATTTTATCTGTAAAAGTGGAATTTGGGGCCATGACTTTTTAATTTCAAAAATGAGCAGCTCTAATATTGTTTTTCTGAAATATGTTCTGGAACTGTAAAATGCAGCAGAATGCTTATTTTCTGGGCGGCAACTCAGACAGCATTCATTAGCTTTGTTTTTCAATAATACTGGATGATCCCTATTAAGTGACTGCAGTTCAGTTCAATTCAGGACAAATTGAAGAAGATGTCAGATTATTATTTTTTTGGGGGGGAATAATAAAGTAGAAGCATAATGGCTAAGATCCTACATATTTTAGGAAACAGCTCGGTTCCTGTTATGTCTTCCAAATCCAATATCCCCAAATTAGTTCAAAGTTCCCTAAATTAATGAAATCCTCCCAGTGACACATCTCATGGGTGGAGGGAAGGAACTGAAATGTGCTTTCTCTTTTTATTGGAACAAACTTTCTAAAATAGTCATTTTGGATGAAGCTTGATTTTGCAAGGGTTTTTTTAGTGCAGATTTTACATATTTTGACTGTTATCCTTTGCAGCTTTACTTCCATAAAGCTATAAAGTTCGTTTTATGTATGTGTAATATTGTTTTTAAATTTGGGCCAGTTTAGATAGCTCTGTCCCAAACCCTTAGGATATAAAGCTTTGACTGATCATAAACAGTAATGTCAACTTGGACAGGAGCTCCATCTGCTGAATAGACCAGCCTTTGCCTGGGTCTTTAGTAATCTCAGTGGTGGATGCCAGGCATATCTCTACCAAGCAGCAGGAAGCAGAAGAGAACAAAAATAGACAGCTGAAAACAAAGATTTACTTAGAATAGATCTAATAGAATCAGCAGCACTTAAGCAGGCCCTAACTTAATTAAGTTTTATTGGCTTCAGTGGATCTATGGAAAGCTTCATTAAGACTGGATCCAACCTGCAATACGTTATTGGTCTCTGAGACCAATACCATGCAATTGTATAGTTCTGTCTTTTTTTTAGTGGACATGCTCCATGTTGAAATGATGTAACATTCCTACTACAGATGTCTTCCTCATGTGCCAGTCTCTAGAGGCTAGTGGTCATTTGTCATGTGGCATTAATAAATCGAGCACAGTTCTTGGAAAAATGATGGCATTCTCTGCATTACACAGTCTTATGCTATAAACTGGGCTTGCTTCTAACTGGGCAGATTTTCCTTATGACATTTTGGGTTGCTCCTAGCTGCATTCGAACAAATATCCAGAGTTCCTATGTAAGCTTGCTTCAGTTAAGCTTAATTATAGTTAATGATGAGCTTGGTAGCAGTGTGTTTTTTTCAAACCTGAGATGCCTTTGAGCTGTAAACGGTGTCGTTGACAAGGGGAGTTATTGCTGTTGTTTTAATACATTCTTCAGGGAAAAATCTCCTGCTTTGATGGTCCCTAAAAGAAAAGGAGTTTCCATGACATTAAGGTCTAATAGCATAATGCACCAATGCCAAGGGCTTTAGGGAGCCATAAAGGCAGCAAGACAACTGCTTGAAGGTACATGTCTGGTTGCCTGGCCAACTATAATGTAGTCAAAACTGAATGATCCCAAGGGAACAGAGCTGTCAATTAAGAGCTGGCGTGCTATAGCCAAAGGAACCAGCAAGAGAGACATAAACAGACTTCTCGTCAAGTCTCCAGTAACTAGTGCTTTGATGTCAACAAATTGTTTAGTTTTTAGATCATGTTCGTTTGTTGTCTGGACTTGGCTGGAAGAGTCTCCTGGTCTTCTTTCTCCGTGGCCTCAAGCATGTCTTCTTATTTCCATTTGTCATGGGTTGTCTCCAGCTTGAGCTATGAATTCTGTGGCTTCCATGATATTTTCCACTGCTATTTTGTCACAGCAGAAGGTTCAGAGTAGCCCACACAGGCTGCAGCTAAATGGAAGGAGACAGGCATGTGGAAAGAGGTTTCCTCAGCCTCTCCCTTCAGTGGCTCTTTCAGTATCTGAACTGGCATTTTCATTCACAAAGCATAACTTCCAGGGCTACTGTGCTTTTCCCTAAGTTTTCCCTATCAATAAAAATAACATCATGATTGGTCAATACTGTGCTGAAAGATATTTAGGCTGTGTAAAAGCAAGATAGGTAAGCAAGCTCTGTTGACATGTTCTGTTCCATCGCCATCATTAGGGATGGAATCCGAGCTCTGCAAAATCTCATGCAAACGGATCTGATCCTTTGCTCCCAAGAAAACTATACGTCATAATGCTCTTCTCCTCTCATCCCAAAAGTCCAGACATTATTTAAAAATGGTGTCTTTAGGCTATGATGAGCTTGGAAATACCTAGTTTGAAATAATACATATTTGAATACTAAATATAGTATTCAAAATGCATGCTTTTAACAATAGATTTTATATGCAGGATAAATACAGTTTAAAGGGAGAAGGGGACAGAATAGGTTTTTGTGGAATATTTTTCCAGGAAAAAGCTACTTTTCAGTTATTTATAAAAATAATCAAGGCAGGATATAAAGTAAAGTCGGTAAGGTAGGGTAAGGTAAGGTAAGGCAGAGTAAAATAAACTAAATTAAAATAAAGGAAAATAGTAGAGTAAAAAAATAAAGTAAAGTAAAGTATACTAGCATTAAAGCATAGTGTAATATATTTGTATAAATTCAGAATAGTATTAGTATAATAGAGTAGAGTAGAGTGTAAAGTAAAAAGTAAAGTATGGGAAATCTTCAATAAATTTATTTTTATTCAGATCCTTAAAAAGCAAATTTCCCAAAAAGGGAAAAAATACAAAAACAAAGTAAAACTAGACAAGAAAAAAGCAGAAAATAAACGTGCGTAAAAAGAAAAAACAAACATACACTAAATGGAAACTGATAAATGTATTTCAAGAATAATAGCTTTCTCTCCCCTTGGGAATAGATCTGTCCAGGAAAAAAAATCCTTGCTTGATTCTTAATAATAAGGCTTTTCATTAAACATTTTAAACTGGATCTTTCCCATTAACTGGATCCCATTCCCCAAATCATAAGTCTCTGTTACGGATATCCCCACACCAGCTGTCGTTCAAAAATATATTTTACAAGTTGAAATGCCACATCTCTTAATATTTGTTTTCCAGTTAGTCCATTCCCCATTTCACCAATCTGATTAGAAAAATCCAGTTCACCACTCATCAGTTCAGTCATCTCTAAAAGTCTTTAGAATCCATGTTACCTTTCAGCCTTCTCCAATCAGCTTACAGTTTTCAGTCCAGACTCCTCCTCCTTCAAATCTGCCAACAACAAATTAGATTCCAATCATCTGATTGTAAATCTGGCTTAGCTGCTGTTACCTATAGCTGAATATAATATTTGGGTTGATTTAAAACCATTGTTATTTTATTAAGCATTTTATCTAAATTTTCCGTTTGAAATTGTAAGTTGAAAAGCTTTTTTTTTTCAAAGCCTTCCCAAAAGGCTTTATCCCAGTGGTGAAATCCATTTTTTTAACTACCGGTTCTGTGGCTTGGTGGCCATGGTGTGACTTTGTGGCCATGGCTTGGTGGGTGTAGCAGGGGAAAGATACTGCAAAATCCCCATTCCCACCCCACTTTGGGGCCAGCCAGAGGTGGTATTTGCCAGTTCTCCAAACTAGTCAAACTTTCTGCTACCAGAACCTGCCATAACCTGCTGAATTTCACCCCTGGTTTATCCTTAAGTTGATGCATTGCTTGCATTTTAAATATAGCCCAAGACTCTTCTGTAACTGAGCTTTTATAACCAGGTGCAAATGGTTCCTCTCAAAGACAGGGGAAGCACAAAATAACCTCAGACAACATGGTGATCATCTTTCCCATAATAAAAATAAGTGGCAAAAAAGAGAGGAAATTTTCCACCAAATATCTTTTAAAAAGACCAAAGCTTTTAAAAATTAACAAAATCCAATACAAATGTAAATGACACCAAATCACTTCCACTCCCCAGGAAATCAGCGTTGACTTCCATATGGAGAAAATGAAGGTGATTTGCAACGAACAACATAAAGTAGTAAAAAAAAAAACCAGTTTAAAATTCAGCAAGGGGTTAAATTAAATCAGCATTCAACTGGTCAATTAACATTTAAAAATCAAAATCAAAGTAAAAAAGGAAATGTCAAAAGGTGCAGTTAAAACTGAGGCATGCTTAAAGCAAGCAAACAGCTAAGAGGAAAAGATGGAGACCCCAACCCTACAGTCACTTCTACCAAAAATTGCAACCATCAGGTAGATCCATGGTTATCTGACAATTGTCTTGGGTCACCCCTAGTTGCTCCTGTTTGACTTTGGGGCATGTGCTGCCAAAGAGCCAGCTTTGGGAGAAAAACCAGCTGTTTGTCAGCAGGAAGAAAAAAAATGCCCTGCTGCTCAGCTTGCCATCTTTGGAGAACCACCACCCCCTGTAAATTATGGGAATTCTTGATAGATGCAAGTCATTTAATCCTTACTTCCCAATCTTTTGCGTGCTTAAAATACTAGTTCCCGGTCCTCTTTTGTGTGTGTGTGGGTGTGTGGGTATGCACGTGTGTGTGAGATAAGCGAACTAAGTGGGAGATTTTTTGAGTTGTCAAATTTCAAGCAGGGATTGAATTCTATAGCCCCTAAATTGCTAGCCCAAAACATTTTGCGGTTTGAAACCAAGCCCACAATGGTGGTTTCCTTTCTCCCTCCTCTACAGAGGAGGACAGGGGATAGTGCTTTAAATGAATGGCATATTTACTGGTTCTCCCACTTATAAATGACCTTTGACCATCAGCACCAGCCTTCTAAAGTGGCTACCTTCCTCTGCCTATTCTTAGTAACCACTCCTTTGTTAATATTTCCATAAGTAATTTTCTTTGAAAAACAAACAAACAAACACCTGCTTATTTCAGTGAAAAATGTATATTCATGGTCTTTTAGTGTTTAGAAAACCAGCATCATGCCCATATTCCAACAGCCAGTCCTGATTGCCAACTGAGCGAAAGTTTTATTATGGTCTTCCCTAGCGAGAGATTAATCAGGCTAAAGAAGAGGATTAACCTTAGTGCCAGAAATAGGTAAGCAAGAAAAGGTGTCATGGAAAAGGTCTAGTAGTAGACAAAGGAAGATGCATCGGGAACCAAAAGTTGCTCTCCCAGATTTATTACTCTGAGACAAAAGCCATGGCCGCACAAGGAAGACATTTTTCTGTGTGTTTTAGTCACACCCCATTCCCTTGTCCATTCCATTGGGGGATTTATCTGCCTCCTGCCCCATGTATGGATCTCTGCTATTTTATTACATGATAAGATTTCTGGTAAGGAGGAGCAAACCCAAAGTCTTTGATTTTGCCAAAGATAGGGTGTTTTCTTCCTTTCATACTAGCTTCTCAACCAAGTAAGCCAGTGCAGGATTTGTTAGCTCATGATCACTTTCTGTGTAAATAGAAAGGCATAGTAGGTCACACATGCTTAGCAAAGATAATTGATTGGGGTAGGGAGGTGGGATGTGTTCAGGGAGCTTGAACAGAGAACTACCCACTTTCCTGAACTGTATTCAAGGTGAAGCATGTACTGTATTAAACCCAGCCAATATGGTTTGAGCCTTGCTTCACCCTCTCAATTTTTAGTATTGGTATCAGTGTTAGATTCAGTGACTCTGCGGAAACAGGGAAAGAAGGTTTGATGATGGAAGCTGACAAGCTACAGAGTCACAGAGATTAAAGGGACCAATTTTACCAGCAAACATTACAAATACCCAACTTGCTTAAGTGAAGCCAATTATTGTATTATTGCCTCCTTTGCACTATGCACAGTAGGGATGTCACTGGATAATGGTTTGCATGTAGAGTTAATCACTTTGATGCATTTCTGACTGATCCCAGCAAATTATGTTTTGGTTCCACTATATTAAACACAAGAGTCGAGGATTATCATTAATAAATCTAAGGCACAGCATGCATAAATCTTGAATAAATCAAATATCAATTACATAGGCAGTATCTGTTGACATCTGCTTTCATCAAATAATATATTTGAAATAGGTTTTATTCTACTTTACTAGAGTTCAAGGAATACATGCGTAGACCCGGAGCTCCGAAGAGTTGGGTTTATCTAGGCATGCTGTTGCATGCAGACCCTGTTTATTGCCGTTTATTTTTATATATATAAATAGGACATTGGTTTCACATGGTAGCTCACCTGACACAAAGAGAAGATTTATATTGTACGTGGGAAAGCTCTGGTGTGCCATTTCTACATGGAGATGTATGAACCAGTTATTGTTAAATTCCATTTTAGAGTAATTTATGACTGCGTGGCTTCTTGGATTCCTGTGTCTTGTCAAATGCTTTTTCTCCCATGGGGTGGAGCTGCCTTGGGATTGAGGGACGGTTGTGAAAGCAGGTGGAAGAGGATGGAGTTTGATCAATGGCTGATTTCAAGGGAATTGTGGAGAGCAGGGATTAAAAATGGGCAGAGCCCATGAAATTAAGAGCACTCAGAAGCCTGTGGGCAGGGTGAGTATATACCTCTGCATGCAGGGCCTCGTCTCCCACAAACAGGCTGGGCGTTTTATGACCTCCTCTGCTTGCAGGAACAAGCCCTTGAGGAATCTTATGGAAGCAGTTCCCTCCAGTCCCTCCCCATCCTTGTTCTTTTTTCCTTTCTTGGGAATGTCAACATGTTGGCCAGCCAAAGCCCAAATAGGGCTTCCTGGAAAAAAAATACTTTAAGATCATGGCCTCTAACTAGCCAGGATACTCAGCTTATAAATACCATATTTGTGACTAAATGGAGGCCACCTTGCTTTGGTTAGCTGCCTTGTAACTTTTTTTTGGGGGGGGGAATCATTTTAGAAAAAAGCCTTCCCAAAGGAAGCTTCAAATTAAACCAAAAAAATGAAATTAAAAGCTTAATTTTTTAAAAAAGTGCAGTAAATCAAGGGACTCATTAAAACAGGAATCTAACTTAAAATAGAGGTTGTGATCAGTTGTCTCCCTAGAGAGAGTTCCTTAATCACAGTGTCACAGTGTCACTTTCTAAATATAACATTATCCTATATGCTCCTGGTAAACTACTTTTCTGAAAACGGAGCTTTCCATGGCTAAAGTGATAACAGCACCTACTCAAAACGGAAAGAGATATTCAAGCTTTTCCCCAGGAGACACCGAATTGGCAAGAGTAATGCATATTCCTGGTCAGGATCTTTCCCCCATTCACATTGGCCAATAATATTTCCACATCCTCCTGTACCCCTCCTGCACATACTCACCTGCTTGAGCTCATGTCCTGCCCTGTCCAGCAGCCTGAACTATGGGGTTGATTTGTGGCAAACCTACAGCTGGATTTGCCCTAGAGAAAGAAGGTTAGTTTAAGGAAAGGATTTTTTTCCTCGTTCTATTATTCTCCTGAGGCTCCTGAAAGGAATTTCTTTTTAGAAAAAAATAATAATGTACACAAGCCTTCCTCATATGATAGAACATGAAATGTAAGATGTGGTTAACTGTTTTATGAATTACTCATTCACATATTGGACCCTCTATCACAGTTTCCCCTATATCTTCATCTCTCCTCTCCCCTATCCTATCCTATCCTATCCCCACAGACTGTGTAGGTATAGGTGGAACATTATTGCTGAATGAGATCTCTCATAGCATATACTGATGCTATGCATATCTGACCTCTGCATATCTTTGATACACAAACTTGATGGATTGATTATACTGTATATATTTTCTGCATTGCTACTGCACACTTTAGCTGGAAATCCATCCAGTACCAATGAAAAGAGATAGTACTCAGGCTTATGATTTAAAAAGGCATGCCATGACACAAAAGGAACAAGGACTATAGAAGGAAAAAGGAAATAAGAATAATGAGGTCCCCATTGTTATTGTTATGGGAAATTTAGTCTCTCTTTCTTCCACTGCTTGCTGGGTTTGCTGCAGGAGGACCATCATGAGAGAGATGAAGCCAGGCTTTTGACTGGTGGGTCTGCTCCTTTCTATTCTAATGCTGCAGCCCAGAGGAAAATTTAAAGGGCTCAGAGATGCACCCAAGAGAGCCAATGGACTCTTGCCAAGTCCAGAGCTGGCTGTGACTATGCAAGCTCTTACATGCATCTGCTGTAGATGTGAGCTATAATCCAACTCAGTTTGGAAGGTTGGGCTGCCTGGTTTTGTTGTTGCTACTTTACTCTTGAATCATAGGTCATTTTTCAAGGAAGCATCACACCCAACACATAGTCATTTGTCTAGAGGGGTTGAGACAAAGGTGCTCACAATAACGTTTTCTTTTTCAGGAACAGAAATTCAGTCATCTTGCAGGAATTCCAGAGAAGGCCTTCCCTTGGCGAGATGAAACGTGTTGCCTTCTGCAACAAATACTTAGACAAGAAGAGGAGAATGAAAACGGGGCACCAAGGAACAAGCCAGAGACATCATCGTGCTTTTTGACTCCCACTTTCCCAAAATTACACCTATCAGAAGGACTCTTAGGATGGAAAAAGCTTCCATTCCTGAGTTTGTCTCATTTTCCTACCTTAGCTGCTTAATATGTCTGTCGTCATCCTAAATTTTGTTTTTGAAATGTCACCTTTCCCCCCCTTGTTTTCTGAATGGTTTGGAGAAGTGATGTGTATGCTTTCAAACTAAGCCTTCAAAATCTCGCTAAAGCGGAATCTTTCCTTTGTCATTCTTCCACTCAAGGTAACTCAACAAAGAGCAAAATGCCGTAAATGGACAGTATAGAAGTGCGCATTACAAAATATCACCCAAAATATAATTAACATTATTATTATGATGCCAAGAATAACATGCCAAATTAAACAGCAGCAGCATAATAGAAAAACCACCAAACAAATTTTATTCGACTCATAGATCTACCACAATTCAAGTCCAGAAGTCCCATTGAAATGGGACTTTGATTGGGGTTTTTGATTGATATCTTAAAGCACACGCACGCGCGCACACACACACACACACACACACACACACACACACACACAAACATAGTGTACATTCTGGATTTTTCTTTGCCACTCAACTAATGTTAGTCGCAGACAAGACATTTGCAACTCACCCTCCAGAGATGTTGCATTTCTGCCAGGTGGTTTCAATTTGGTAGCTAATGGTCCTTCTAGTACCTGATGCTGGAATACGGATTTTCACTCGAGATTGCCTGGCAGAGTGGAAAATGGAAGAGAAACACCACAACTTGCTGCTAGTCCTTTAAAAGGATGCCATTACTATGGTCAATAGAACAGAACCAATAAAATGCTTTGAAATCTTGCTCTACGCAACACTAGGCAAAACAGGGCTGAAGTTTAGGATAGAAAAAATGACTTTCCAATAATATTTAAAGAAGTCAGAAACATAGCTTGTAATAGGTATTAATTAATGAGAAGATTTTTTTTCTCTTGGAAGAATTAAGGTTGCTTGAAGAATTCATTCTCATTGAATTCAATGTGAACTAACCTTTTCCACACCTGCATTCATCTGCAGGTAGGAACATAGCTATTGATCAGAAATGTTGCATTTCTCTGTTGCAAAGACATTCTCCATTCCCTGCATATATCAACATGTGCTCAAATAGGTATACTGAAGTAGAACAAGTTTAACTACCGGTATGTAACAAAGTGAACTTTTCCATGCAGATTAAAATATAAAATAAAATTGGAGGTAAATGCAGCAATTGGATGGAACAGATTTATAAGTACATTCCCAGTATTGCAAGCAGATAATAAATTGTTTTGCCTATCTTCATATTGATAAATTAGGCTCCCCTCTTTACCCTGGAGTCTTTTTGAATTCATTCCAGCTGATTTCTGATTAGACATGCCTGAGATTTTGCTACAAAACACTTTGAAATATTAAAGAGTTAAGGCTTAAGACTTCTGGAGTATGATTTGGTAAAATTTGAAGAAGGTACGTGTGGTTGGGGGGAAAGGGCTATGTGATCAGTAATAGGATATAAATCATACTGAAACCTTTCATGTATTTTCTTCTACTGCAATATTATTAAAAGTTTGTAACAACAAGTCTCATGATTCCTTAGAGAATGGGATATTTATACTGGTTTAAACTCTTCTAGATTAGAATCCACTTCATTTAAATCTTCCACTTCTGTGACAGTTACCTCAAAGGAAGAGGTGGATGTCATTCTCTTGATCGTCAGCATTACGTATGACATAGTCTGCTGTGTCACAGGTTTTTTTTGTGATCACAGAAAGGTAGGAATTGCAGCAGAGTATTTCAGAAAGATCAATTGTCATACTTTGGAACGTAGCATGGGAAGAAATTCTCCATTCCATCATTGGAAAGGATTCCTCATATATATCCTTCAGGATTCTAACAATTATGTTACTATTAATTTGATCAAACGTTTATAAAAGAATGGACAACTGTTGAAATGGTGCACTTTAACCCTCCTTTTCTGTCACGAGAAGGTATTTTTTATTTTTTTTAATTATTCCAACTTTAGCTGAACTCATTTTTAGTTGATATCAACATCTCATTCCTTCTTCAAACCTTGTTACAGTGCCTGAAACAGACAGTGTTTCAGTCTCGTGTGTGTATGTGCATTTATTAACATGGACAGTCGCTACATCCATAAGACTGAAACCAGATTTCATGCATAGTTAATGATATATGGTTGGCTTTCCGTTGTTACACCTGTGCAAACATGGGTGTAGATAAGTGAAAGCTTGAATGGATTTAACTTTCTCATAAATGTAGGAGTGGTTTTTGATTCCTAAGTAAATTGAATCTAGAGTATAGTATAGCCTATTAAAGTCAGTGAAATGGTTTGCCATTGATTCTAGGGGAAGGAACATGAATTACACTTCATATAAATACATTAATGAGGCAACTTTACCCACACATAATAATAAAGGATACATTAAAAAATCACTTGTGAGGTATTTGGAATAATTTTGTGAATCCTGATGCTTCATTTGTGACACAAGTGCCAAAACTAAGTGAGTTGAATGGCTGAAATTGAACTGAGAGGAAATATCTTGCCTGAAGTTTGATATATTACCATTTTGATATATTTTTTACAATCATGTTGAATTATCCCATTTTGCGAATTTCCCAGTCCTAAAGAATGTCAAGGAAATATCATCTTAAAGAGAAGTGTAAAAAGATAAACTAATTGACACATTCCAGGACCTTAGGAATGGATTCTAACAAGCATCACAGAATATATATGGGTTGATTTGTGCATCTTAAACCTGCATAGGTATGCAAAGTTAATGTTGGAAGGAACAGATGGTGAATAAGGCTTTCTCTATCTCCCTAGAGATAATGTTTTTCTTCTCCCATTTATTTTGTCAAAAATTTGTCAAGGTGTCCAGCACAACAGCATAGTCATAAATGTCATATACTGTGTAACATAAGCAATGAAACAGCATCAATATGGAATAGCTCAAAGAGGAGCTGACAATATTAACAGTTGAGACAAACAAGAATGCTCTTGATCTGACCTAACAAATATTGCAATTTTGGCACCTGTTAAAAGTTTTGTTGGGAGGAATTTTTGCACTGTATTTTCCTTTTTTAGCTAGGAATTTAAACTGGCAGACACTGTTGGCTTAGATGCTATGTCCTTATTGTAGTTTATGGAAAGAAAATCTTCCTACACTTTTTGTTACGGTCTACTCCTTATATATTATAATTATGCTTGTGTCTTTTTTTCAACATAAGATAGATGTCCATGCTGAAGCATATGTGAAACATATGGCTTGGGCCTTTTACTATATTTCAGTTTGCTAGAATGAGTTTCAGGTAAGCAAATGATTGCAGGGAGCAGTTCTTGAACTGAAACACATATTCTTCCAAATGCATGGTTCTCTGATTTTTCCATGGTAATTCTCCAATTCAGAAGGCATACAAAAGTACATGTACAACACACTGGTGGGATTCAAATTTTTTTACCACCGGTTCTTTGGATGTGGCTTGGTGGGCGTGGCTTGGTAGGTATGGCAGGGGAAGGATACTACAAAATCTCCATTCCCAGCCCACTCCAGGGGAAGGTTATTGCAAAATCCCCATTTCCTCCCGATCAGCTGGGACTTGGGAGGCAGAGAATAGATGGGGGTGGGGCCGGTCAGAGGTGGTATTTACCAGTTCTCTGAACTAATCAAAATCTCCGCTACCGGTTCTCCAGAACTGATCAGAACCTGCTGAAGCCCACCTCTGGTACAACATTAAGAGAATATCTCCCCCTCAAACTTTGTGTGAGAAAAAGAACTTGACCAGGAAACCAGGATTCAGCAAAGAGTTTTTATTGACCCAATACAAACAGTGTATTGATCAAAGACGTTTGCAAACGGTCTTAACCCAGGTAGGATACCTGAGGCTAAGCAATTTATTCATTG
>JANHFT010003031.1:88583-104131 GCA_032467955.1 Pseudoxenodon macrops | reverse complement strand
AGCTGGTCATTTGCATCCTTTTAGAGGGTCATTGAAGCACTTGGAGGTTTATCTGTGTCCTCAGGGTCACCTGAGTAGTACTAATGGTTCCTGTGGTATGCAATTTTTCCTCTGGAAATCCATTCCTACTCCCATGCCATTCAAAGGGTGTTCATCCCAAATTGTATAGCTAAAGATCTGTAGAGATTCTCAGTCATTTAGGTCATGGTTGTCCCAAAGGTGCTTTCTGGACAATCATGATATGGATGACTGAGAATCTCTACAGATCTTATTGCCACTGAGATATTTCAATCCTATGTATAGGGAGAGGGAAACTATTGTAAAGAAATAAATAAAGTGACAGCCTTTGTTGTGAAAACAGAGATATTATGATGATGTTGTGGTAATCCGTGTTGACTAACATATCTGAGCTCTCTATATCCACATCTCTCTTCCTGACACACTAATTTTCCAATGGGTGATGCATTTAAATAAAAGGGCAGTTCTTAACTTAATTTCTTAATAGATGGCTCATCCATGTGGAAGTTACATAGAACCCTATGGAAATCCTTCAGATTTTCAAAAGTCATACCAAGTAGTGAAAAAGCACTAGATACATGCTGAAATGCATGCTCTTCATCCCATGTTAAGCTCCTGTTAATCGTTCAGAGATAATTTATCATGATTAGGACCAGCCCTTTTCCCATGCAGGGCAACATTTCTTCTGACATTGTTCTTACTACAAAATGAGGTTAAAACATTGGAATTCTATGTTTCAGTATCCATAACGTGAACAAAGAGATCCACCTTCATCAGCTATCAAATGCCAAGCCATTCGCATTCATGAACTTCAATTTAAAAATAAGCAAATACAAAACAGAACAATGACTTAACTATTGTGCACACAATCTCTTTCCATGGCAAATCCAGTTTTCCTTTGTACAGAAACAACAGATTACTATCAAGGAAACAGAACAGAACCAAATCTGTTTCAGGGCTTCTCTTTCAACTTACATGGTTAAACTGCTCCTAGGAGAACTGGAATGAACTCTGTGAGGTAAGAGTGGTACCTGCCTCCTTATCCTGTCAAGTACCTGGAGGGGAAATGTTGCAAGCCTCACCTCACTGGTTATCGTTATTATGTCATCCAGATCAATCATTTGCAGCTCAATGCATTGTAAATGCAGCTTTGATCATTCGTTACACTTTGTTAGTATTTATCAGTTCCAGGACTGTTTTAATCTGAAACAGCAAAGCAAGAAAGGCCGAGTCACCAAGTGTAACCTCTTAATTTTAAATATACATATTTTTTTCTTACACACACACCCAAACAATGTTGAACTCTTGAATGCAAGCTGCACAAAGAAAACATGACAAAAATAATGGCAAGAGTAGAACCTTAATGAATGACAGGCAAGTGAGTATCCACCATTCCTTCAGGAGATAAGACGGCTCCTTTAGAATCAAGGGCCTCCCTCAACAACAATCCCCTGAAAGAATTCAAGATGCATGGAGAATTAAAGCAGGTTCACACAATGCAAGATGACTGCAATTCGTTTTGTTACATGAAACTAGCATCACATGTCAGTCGTTCTGAAGTGGGGAGCGTTCATATTACAGAAAGATAAACATGGCAAATTGTCTGAGTGAATAGTTGATCCTTTCTTACATAAATAACTGCAGTGGAAACATCCAAGAGCATAAACGTAACTACAATTTAAATGCATACTCCATTTACAATCAGCTCCTCTTTTCCTTCTGCTTATGAAAATTTGGTCATCACAAGAGGATTGGGGGATATCAGTTGTTTGCACCTTCAGTCCAGGTTTTGGTACCTTGAAAGAAACAAGGGAAAGATTGAGCCATAGCTCAATGGAAAATTAAATGCTTTTGAATATTGATTTCAACAAACACACACACACGTATGTGTGTGATATGTGATATGTGTGTGATATGACTGATCAAAGTAAAAGGGAATCACTTGCTTTGAACTTGCTTTGAAAGAATAAGAAAGGGATATCAGTTCCTAGATCCCATCAAGAATACCAGTCTCCTTTTAAGTCTCTGAATAGAAATAAATACCTTATCACCGTGATGGCAAACCTATGACATGTGTGCCAGAGGTGGCACACAGAGCCCTCTCTGTGAGCACTTGCACCATTGCCAGCTGTTCTTCCAGGTTCTGTTGTGTGCATATGCACTGGCCAGCTGCTCTTCGCACGAAGACTGGAAGCTAGAAGAGAGCACTCGGTGCCGAAAAGGTTAACCATCACTGTCTTATCATGTCGCTTTCTTAACCCACATTGCTGAAAGCCTATGAATTCCACAGAATGTCAGAATGACATTCCAGTTTGGTAAATAGTTTCAACATATGCCAAAATAAAGGTATATACTGGCAGTAGTTCATTTGGATCATTTTTGTTTTTTGCTGCGGCTGCTGCTCGTAAAAGAATGGGAGTGAGAAAGAGATGCATCAAACTAAGCTAGAAGTTGCACAAGCTTTGTGGACATTTCCCCATGGCGCTTTGGCATGCCTAGTGCCGTGCCCCATCCCTGCTGTAGGGTATCTAGGATGGTTTACTTCTGGGTTGGCTACAGTACAACAGAAATGGCAAGAACTCCAATGTCAACTTGTAATACTGGGATTCTGCAGCGTTTGAGAACTGGGACATATTCCCATTGATGAGAACCCCCTGGGCTCCCTCCCTTCCTCAACATTGGGCCAACCTTCAGCAGAGCAGGGCTGTTATGCCAATTTGCACACTCAACTCCTCCCAAACCTACTACCTTAATTACTAAATACAACATGATCACAAGGGGCTGATGCGGCATCATTTGACTTTGTGCTTATATTTATACACATTCATCCTTCTGTCTACACATACCATCTAGACCTCTGGGGGGAAATCCAAACCCCGATGAATTACAAAAAGAAGTGTTTTGGTTATAGAATTTAAAATTCCTTTCCTCCAAATATCTTGGAGAAATTCAGGTTCGTCTTTCCATGAATTGTGCTAAGCAAGCTATCAAGAAATGGTTGCCTCTGGAAATCATATCTATAGCAATTTAGTGGGATGTATCTGTTCTGCAGGTATGTATGTTTGTGTTTGTATGTCTGGAATAGGGCAGCACCTCCCTTCCAAAGGCTAATTCTGATGACAGGTTTGTTTGTTTTTAATCTTAGTTTGGATTCTCAAACTCCAAAGTTATGTTTCTTCTCAAATGCAGGGGCCTTCCATGCCACTCTGGTTTCCAGCACCACATCCTATGAAACAATTTTAGGCTCATCAAAACATTGATATTAAAATTTTTCTAAAAGCCAAACATGATGGTGCCATCTGGATTTCTAGCGGGTAGCTGCTCCACAGGGTAGGCACCACTAATGAGAAACAAATTGTTCTTGCTTTCCTCCAGATCTGACATGGAAGAAGAAACTTCAGCAGCCCAAAATTGATATGCCTATACTAAACAGGTGGGGTATATATATGATGTAGAAGGGGCTTATACATATCATAAGGCAGTGGTGAAATGCTACCGGTTTGGCCCAGTTTAGGCATGCCAGTAATGGCGGAGGGGGGTGGTTCGGAGAACCAGTACTGGCAGTAGCACAAGGCTCCACCCACCCACCCCGACATCATCATATTTTCTTATTTTTAACCTTCTGCGCATGTGCAGAGGGTCAAGAATTAGACACGCTGATGGCACGCGCATGAGCAGGGCGAACATGTGCAGGTGGAACATGCACTTCCCAACCAGTAGGGAAGGTAAGTAGATTTCACCGCTGTCATAAGGGTATGATAAGGACCTGGAACACATGTTGTAGGCATTCTCACAGCATCATTGCTGTGATAGAGCTTACCTGTTCATTTTATGGCTACATGATGAATGAGTGTGATCTGCTACTTAAATTCCCATTTTCTAGAAAACCCACTGTGGAAGTTGTTATCCACAATGATCTTGAGACCTCAGGATGTTGTACAAATCACCTCTAGCTTGTCTTTGGACGTTATTGTCCTCAGCACAGAAAGCTGCTGTTTTTTTTTATTTTCTGGAATAAAGATGAATGCTTGAGACTTGGTCTTTCTTCTATATCAGGGCAGCCTATACATAAAAATGTAGAGAGAGGCAGGTCCTTTGTTTTGATGCATACTCATTCCCCACTTCTTGAAAAAAACAATGAAACTCAGTTTCAGCAGAAAGCTTGGCAGGTGCCAAGAGAAGACTCTCCAACACTTTGTTGCCAATGGGCATCAGGATGCCCAGACTGCTTTGAGTTTTTAAGAGCTGATTCTAGGGAAACTGCCAAAGTAACTCTGCACCCTCTGACAGTGGGGAATCTTCTCAGCCAAGATGTTTTAGCTGCCTTCCCCCACCCGCTGGGCCCTTGAATAAGTGGCATTTTAATCTACACTCATTCACAAAGAAAATTGCAGCAGGGCAATGTTTCAACAATATACAGAGCAGTATATATGATTTGTTCCTTTGAAGGGCAATATCTGCCAAACAAACTCAGCATTCAAGAGGCCACAATTTTGTAACCAGCAACAGATTGAGGCAATGAACGGAGTTGAAGAAAAACAGGTTAACATGAGTTCAGCATTGTGTGGTTTTTTTTATTCAAAATATTTCCTACTGTAAAAAAATTAAATTGGAACGGGACAGGAGGAAGGGAGTGTGTGTGTGTGTGTGAAGAAAGATACATATGAATGTACAATTTTATAAGACATTCTGCTTCCGTGATCTTCAAGTGTTGAAACAAATAGAAACCTTTCTGAAACAAATACTTTACATCCCTTGCTCAGTAAAACTGCTAAGATGTTTTAGCTTACTAAAACATAAAGATCTAAGAAAAGTACTTTGAGGCCTTCTGATTTCACAGTGACCAAGAGAATAACAATGGGAAGTCCCAAAACAAGGCCTAAGTGCACTAATACGTAGCCAAATATGTTTGCCAGGAAACAGTTCTTAGAATTGGCTTTGATACAACCTGTTCTGGGTGTGGGGGGAAAAAACACAATATCAGGCTTTACTGCCCAGAAATGTTTCCTGAGCCACCAATCTTATATGTTTAGACCAGCGAGATACTTAATATTACAGTATCCAAGTTGCCTTTAACACTGGCTTGATTTAATGCTCTTCCTTTAGCCATTTTGGAAGACAGATAACAAACAAAAATATTCCTAACTGCTTAATTATGTCCCTGTGATAACAGGTGCTATAGAATCTATTCCCCATATTTTACTCTACTGCTGCCTTAATATAGACACTAGCAGGGGTGGGCTTCAAAAAATTTAGCAAAGGTTTCTCTGCCCAGATGCTGGGTGGGCATGGCCTTTTTGGCCTCCTGCACTAGGGGGGGTTGCCCTCCCCAGGCTCCAGAAACTTTCCTCGAGCCTCCGAGAGGCCGAAAACGGCCTCCCCAGGCTCCAGAGGCCCTCTAGAAGCTGGAAACGGGCCTGTTTCTGGCCTTCCCAAGCTTCTGGTAGGCCAATTTTTTACCCTCCCCAAGCCTCCATGTGTGCTCTGCATTCCTGGGAGGGGAGGGGCAGGATGGGCAGGGCCAGCCAGGAGTGGGATTTGGAGGTTCTCCAAACTGCACAGAATCTTAACTAGAGGGTCTCCCGAACCCCTGCAAATCCCCAGCAGCCCATCCCTGGATACTAGACAACCTGTGTCCAGTTGAGTCATTATTTCAGAGAACTTTCCTTAGCTAAATGGAGAAACTGAATGATCATGCACGGGCAAAAAAACCAGTGGGATCCACAGTGACATCTGACTTCCTGCTGGCTTCCCCATTGAGCGTCCTTGTGGAAAGCTAGCTGAGAGCATCAGAAATTTATTTTCCTTCCTTCCTTCTTTCCTGCCTCTGCCTGCCTGCCTCCCTTCTTCCTTCTCTTCTCTTCCATTTTCATCAGGCAGATAAATGACTGCTGGGGGAAGGAGTGAGGGATCACTAGAGAGGCTGGGAAACTACATTCTTTTGACAGCAGCAGTATCCTGGCAGAGCTGAAGCAGAAGCAGTCTGGCACCATGGAAGCTACCTCAACTTCCCTTAGAAGTCATGAGTCCTGAATTTTGGATTTGAGCTACCTTGTTTCAAAAACGATTGCCTTGTGATATACTGTTTCACCCAGTTAAAGGTTATGGGAAAAAGAAATTTAATATCACATACCTGTGTTTTTCCGAAAATAAGACCCTGTCTTATTTTTTTTCTACCAAAAAAGGCATCAGCTGTTATTTTCAGTGGGGGATATTGTCCATTGACTCACCTCACTTGCGCGCCTCACCCCCAGCCTCCTTTTCACTGTCAGAGGCCTTCAAGAACTTCTTCTGCTTCAGATAGTTGCAGCCAGGCCTCACCCCATTTTTTTCTGCAGCCAGCAAGGCTTTCCGGAAGGCCTCTGTAGCTGCTATCAGAGCTGCTATCGGCTACCAAGGCCTTCAGGAAAGCCTTGCTGGATGTAGAAGAAATGGGCCGAGGTGTGCGAGTAGGGCAGCTCCACCACCACCCCCATCACCACCCTAGCTTAATTTTTACCAGTGCACTCTGGAGTGGGCAGGGTCTTAATTGGGGCTTATTTGGGGGGTACGGCTTATATTGGGCACACATATAAAAATCATGCTAGGACTTACTTTCTGAATTGGTCATATTTTGGGGAAAACACGGGTAGATTAGAATCCATTTTATTTCCCCTCACTTGGTAAAATACCCAAGTCAGTCTGATACTTTCTACATACAAATTCTGCTTTATGATCAAAGGGGCTCTATCTCTCTAGATGTTGCCAAGTTTGGGTTAAGCTGCTAGTAAGACACTGACTAATTCCCATCCCTTAGTATAATGTAACCGTTGCTAATTGTTGAACAATAAATAAAGATAGATTGATGATAGATGTATGATCAATAGACAATAGATCAATTTTTAAAAAATTCTTTATTGTTCACATTTTTAACTGCCCATATCCCTTTAATTATATTAAAACTTTTAAACAAGGAGATAAAAATTAATACAAATTGATATAAAGTAAGGAAGAAAAAAGAAAAATAAATAAATAAAAAGGAAAGGAAAAAATAGAATAATAGAAAAGAAAGAAAAAAGTTATAATGATGTGGCTTCCAATAATCTCCACAGCAATTATAGGTACAAATATATTTTAATCTCAAATTACAACATATTACACTTCTTTCTATACTCTGTCCTTCTAGTCAGCAAAACCACGGATCAAAGGTTCATTTTCCCCCCCATTTTTACACATGAGGCTTGTTCTCCTCAATAAATGCAGATAATGTCTTTTCTCTAACCAAAGAAGTCAATTTATAAATTTCAGCAAGATCTGTCAACTTCATCAACCATTTCTCCATAGTGGTTGGTGTTTAATCTTTCCATTTATGTTTCTATACCCTGTTTCCTGTAAATAAGCCCTCCCCAAAACACAGCAGCAGCCATGAGGTGACCACGCTCGCTGCTTCCTGCACCTCAAAAATAATAAGACCTCCCTGAAAATAAAATGAAGCACCTATTTCAGGGGTCAAAAGAAAATAAGATCCTGTCTTATTTTCGGGGAAACACGGTAGTAATCTCGCCACAGTAATCATATATTCAAAAAAATGTCAATGGCTTTTTTCTAGCTGTTTATCAATTAATCCTAAAAACAAAAGTTCTGGCTTCAATTGAATATTATTTTTTTTAAAACCCAGTATCAAAATCTGTATTTGAACAGTTGTAACTTTTGTAGAACATTCCGATTTATAACAAGTGTTTTCAATAGAATTGTTCCAGTTTACATACTGTACTGCTAGATATGAGTTTCAGTTATGCCACTGATCTTGTCACAAGCTTTCTGCAGATATCCTTTTCTAGGCTCTTGTTATTTTAGCTTTTTTCTTGCACTTAATTTTCCTAGAAGGAATAGAAATTGCTCTTTAGTATGACACAACATAAAAATATATTTTATTAAACCTTGACCCTTTGGGATAAAACGGAGGCATCTGCATTTTTGTAAAATGTCACCTTACATATTTCAGTAGTATAGATTCACTTACATCCATTGGCTGTGGGTTATGCCTGGATCCCTCCCTGAAGTACCCCCAAATTCTGCCATAAGAATTCAGCAACAGAATAGCTGATATCCAGCTGAGCTACTTTATACATGTTTTATAAAAGGTCAACGTGCATGAACTAAGTGTCAACACATCTGTTTTGGTTCTTCAGTCTCTACCAAATACACATACACAAAGGTCATTTTTGCATCTGGCCTCTGCTAGCCCTTAGAGGCCAAAGCATTTAAAAAATAATAATGTGTACCTGTCAAGCAGAGAAAAGGTGTGCACTTTTAGACAGAAGTGGTGCAGCCTAAGATTCTAGAGCCATGTACATTATATGATTGCCAAATTGGAAAAATACAGAATCTTGCACATTTAAGCTAACGAGTATATAGTTTTGTAAAGACATTTCGGATTAATAACTTCTTACATTTTAATATTTATTTCTAGTTGCATTTTTTACTGGAAGCATTAGATGATCTGTTAACAGCTATGATATATGGAAATATTTTATATTTAAAGGGCAGATGGGTTTATTCAGTATTCTAGCAAGTAAAGACCGATCCTATGTTAACTGATCATCTTGCTCAAGGAGATAACTGGCTTGCAAGCTCAGACAATACTTTTTTCTGCAATTTTTTCTGCTATTCTCATTTAATATGAAATAGAGGAAGAATTAAGATAGAAGCCACAGATAAGGTAACAACAGCAATCTGTTTAATCACAATGCATCTGAAGAAAAGAAAATTGGGACCTTCAGTTGCCTTTCAGTAGACACACTGAGTAAAGTTATTGATTGTCCTCTCGTTCTATGCTGAGATGCAATATATTTCAATTTATGTTATAATAAATATTTTCAAATTGCACCTGTTCATATAAATCAGCATATATACCTTGTTTACAAACAGGTGCTTTTTTTTGTCCTCTTTTATGATAATAGATTTTACTTTTAGGATGATGCAGACATGGACTGCCTCTCTCTCTCTGTCTAATCTATGAGGCTGGCAAATAAATTTTCGATTAAGTTGTGTGCTTATATGGATATGTGCAAGACAACAAAAATCGTTTAGAAAATGAAACAAGAGCTTGAAAATTAATAAGAAGCCAGGATAATACTCGCTGCAAAAGAAAAAGTTGAAAGTAAGAAGCAGCTGAGCGGTGATAAATTGAGCTGAAAATAAGAAAGATTAGAGCTGCCCTGGGTCTTGGAGAGCAGGTGGATCCCCTTCAGAGAGCGGTGTCAGATACTGTAACAACCCAGCACTGGAAATATGAGCATGGAAATATGAGCATCCATGTGCCATTTGCGCATGTGTGCAGCACCGCAAAACACGGGAATTCACACATGCGCCATCCGCACATGCGTGCAGCATCAAACATCACGGCAATTCGCTCGTGTGTGCCGTCCGCACATGTGTGCTGTGTCAAAAACACAGCAATATAGGATGGGATTGCGCCCGGGCGGGTGGGCGCGGGAAGGCCCACCCGCAGGTCACTACTACCGGTTCCCCCGAACTGGTCCGAATCCCACCACTGATCCCCTTCCAGATAAATCACTGATTTAAGTGACAAATCACTCTTGCTTTCTAAAGATGCTTTTGTGGAACCAAAAAAGCATTCTCGGGGGGAAAAAGTGGTGCTTGAGGTTAGTGCTTAGTTTCGCAGCATGCCTGCTGTGATTTTTTTTAAAATAATCAATGCAATCCAACATAAAATAAGATGGAACATGGGGTAATTGTGTTGTGAAACGTGTGTGAATAGCTGAAGTATCAAGCTGCAGATCCAGGTTCTAGACAGGCTCCTCCATAAAGCATTGTTGGGTCTTCTGGTCTGATATGTCCCTTCCCTCTGCATGTTTTAGAACAAGTCATAGCCTCATCCCCCTTCTTAAAAGAAATTTCATGCAAGCAAATGAGGAAAAAAAAACCTACCTTTCTCATTTGCTCCCCAATGAGGCAATAGTGCTTGAAGTGGTTATGACTTCTGAATATGTTTTGGACTGTGAGTACTTTGAGCTATAATAAGAGGGACTCTAGATTCCTTTTTTAAGCAAAACTGATTGTCTTCTGAAAAGCTACCCCCTTTCATAGGAATAATTATTATTGTACACACTAAAATCCAAATGTATATTTTCTCCGCTTCTTTTATTTACAACTTAAAGTGCTTTCCCCAGTAAATCAACAAATATGAGTATTCATGTCACCAAGTACTGATGATTAAAAATAATTACTTTAATGGTAGCTGGCCTGGTGCCAAACATGATTAGGAGCTGCATTTCAAGCATGATAGTAGATAATTTACATTTCCTTTCAACTAATTCCAAACTACTCTTAATGGATTCTATTATAGTTTTTATGAATTAATAGAAATTTAGTGCCCGGTCTTCTATATTTCAGTCACAATTTGTTCATGTCCGTAGAATTATCCTCCAAAAGAGGAGTGCCCCACGACAACTCTCCCCCTTCTCAGAAACCAAATTCCTTACTTGTATTCTTATGAAAGGCAAATTGGGAGGAACATCTTTCTTTCTTGACACTTGTTAATTCACTAAGGAAGAAGAAAGCAGAAGAAAACATACATCCTGTATGTTGCATTTGTTTAACAGAATCTAATAAGATAAACAGGTTGAGTCTTGCCTGCTATTTGTTTTCCAACGTTCAGATTAATCAATACACCTGGTTCTGGTGCCAGAAAGGATGTTTCCTGTGTCACTTGCTCCAGGGCTGGCCTCAGGTTTAAAAGCATCTTGAGCTAGGAATCTTCTTATAACAAGTCTCCCAGGGCTACCCCCTCTAGAGATCTTCTAGCATTATTATCCAGGGTCTGGATATGCAATGTGGGAATAGCCACCTGACTCAACATTTCTATTATCATTGCTAGGCCAAGGGCAGTTATTATCCTTACATTTAGAGAACATAAAGAGAAGGCCCAGGGAGGAAGAACATAACAGGGACTGTTGACATCTTTCTGATTCACAGCAACAAAGTGAAATGCAGATGCTTTAACCCTAATGACATAACTGTGGGAAGCTAGCAGCTATTATGGTGGACACTCCATCTTATCATCATACTGAGTTAATGCTAAAGGCAAGCATGACTCTCATTTTTCTTTCCATCTCTGTCTGTCTATCTAGATACACTGGAATGTCTTCATATTTTTAATTTCAGGTCTTAATACATCTTATTGTTGCAGCTCCTGTTATAACCTTTATAAATGGTTTCAAATGTATTTGTTGTTTATTGTAATATTATCAATATATTTATTTAAATTTAACTTAGAAGATGATAGATAGATAGATAGATAGATAGATAGATAGATAGATAGATAGATAGATAGATAGATAGATGGATGGATGGATGGATGGATGGATGGATGGATGGATGGATGGATGGATGGATAAATGGTTGGGTGGGTGTGTGGGTGTGTGGATGGATGGATGGATGGCTTAAGCAAAAAAAATCTGGATGATTTGCAGCATAGGAAAAATCAGCAAATGATCAAAAGTTTATCTCGCTACAGTACTCAAGGAGAGAGAGAGAGAGAGAGAGAGAGAGAGAGAGAGAGAGAGAGAGAGAGAGAGAGAGAGAGATAAATATAACAGAAGTTTCTTACCCCAATTTATAGTCCACGGCAGGGGTGGATTCTAACTTACCTCGCCGCTGGTTCGTTGCCTCCCGCACCACATGGGCATGACACGTGGGCACGCACATGCGCAGTAGAAAAAAATATGATTTTTTTAAAAAAGGCCAAAAACAAGATGGCGATACACGTGCAGTGCCGAAAATTCGGCTTTTGTGCATGTGCAGAAGAAAACACCCCAAAAATATTTTTGGAAAATTTCCCCCCCAAAAAAATAAATAATTTTTTTAAAAGATGGTGGCGTCCACAGACCAGAACCAGCTCCGTGACGTCACCAGCGGCCTACTACCTACTCGGATGAACCAGTCTGAACCAGTAGGAACCCACCTCTGGTCCACGGATCGCCGGTATTTAAAAAAGAATGCTATAATGGCTAATTATATTTTGCCTCTCAATAAGGTAGTTGTCAGAAAGTGAGGAAGGAAGGATAAGCTTTCTCCCAAATAATTTAATCCCTGGGCCATTTTAGATGCACTGAGAATATCATAACATAGAGAGATACATATTTTCTTTGTACTCTTCCTTCTGAGAGTGGGAATTTCTCTTGAATTCAGGGTTTGATGTCCTTTAGGTAAATACAATAATCTCCTATAAGCAAGAGCCGATTAACATGAGCCAGTCTTGAGCCAGTGACCTGGGGAGTCTAAGGAACTGTTTCTATGTACTCAAGACTGATGTGACAAGCAGTTTGCATAGAGCTTTTGAAGTCTTCATCTTGATTGATAAGGTTCTCGTTCATCTTAATGGGTTGACTGAATATAGTCATCTAGTAAGGCAAGTGAACAATGAACTCACAGAGTTTCTATGCCAAATGGTTCCACTTGAAGTGGCTTTCTTGCTTTCAATTTTCTCCTCTTTTTATTAAAAAAAATCTGGAGAAATCCAAGTTGAAACATGCTTTGTCTGTCCAAGATAACTAGGGTTATCCAGAAAGAAAATGAAGATTACTGCTCCTTTTTCTCTTTTGTCCACTACTAGTGATAAAAATCTCATACTCCCCAAAGAAAATTTGTCTTGCAGCCAATAAATCTACACATGCAGATCCTGTGAACTTATATTAATCAAGAGCTCAATGACATGAATATTAATCAACAACACAATCACATGAATATTACACACATATATTATATAGAATGCATTCCTATATACCCATATACTGGAAATGACTGGAAATAACTAGTGTGTGTATTTGGGGGGGGGGTTTGGTGTGCAAAACAGGAACAAGAGATGAAATTATTTTATGCATGAATGATGTTAAAACTTCCTAGTTACATCAGCTATTCCACTGTAATCTTAGCTAAGAGCTAAATCAGAGGGAAAAATACTTTTTTTCTGGTGCTAGCTTCTTGTAGGTTAGTTTGGAGAATGCCCTAGCATTGAAAAATGTTTTTTTTTTCTAGTCTTGGCTGCTGCCCTCCTCATTTGCATATTGCCTTCCTCTAAATATGAGCTTGTCACTTCTTAAAATGTGATGCCTGAAGTAGGATATAATATTTTAAATGTGTCCTTATGTTGTTTTTGTTCATCAGGTAGACATGAGGGACACATTACTAAATATTTAGCAGTTTAGGTTACTATGGGATATATGAAATAATATAATGCTTTGGGGAAATGGCCAGGAAATAAGTTTTCTTTATAAATACGTGCTATGATATTTTTGAAAACCAGCCTGCTAAAATCTGCAGTTCTAATTGTTTCTGACCCAGAGGTGGGTTCTTACCAGTTCTATCTGGTTTTATAACTCCAAGGTGACATCATGGAACCTGTTCCATCGGTGTCTCCATGAGTGCTGCCATCTAGGATTTTGCTTCTACGCATGTGCAGAAGCTAGTTTTTTTATTGCTACGTGCGCGCAGTGCAACACTGAGCGAACTGGCAGCAAACATATTCACAACCCACCCCTGTTCCGACCCAATGGAATGTTGGAAATAAATTATGCAAAATAAGTTTGGGGGAAATGTCTGTCTGCTTTACTGTCCATCAGCAGGATGGTCATCTAAAAAATTTAAAAACTGGGGCCAAATTGGATGTTGGGGGAGGAGCCAGCAAAATAAAGATTAAATTTGGAAATTGTCTGGATCCTGATGGGAATTTGGAGAAAAGTATTGCAGAAAAAGATCCCCAAATGCAACCTTCTAGGAAAGGTGGTTGCAGGGCAGCTCAGAATATTGTTGACTTTTCCACTCTTTCTTCCCAATCACACAACCCAGGGCAGAATTGCTGTTAAGGGGCTGGGAAGAATTCTAGAAGCTGTGTTCTGCTTGCATTCCCTAACTTGTTATTTCTTCTAAGTGTTTGCTTACAAAGTGGCAGCTTCCTTGAGCTGTTCCATCAATATGACTCTGATTGCGAAAAACACTGAAAGGGGGCACTTGAAACTCCATGTTCAGTTAGTGATTTATTTGTGTTAATTTTCCACTTCAAAAAGGAACAATGAATAGCTACTGTAACAAGAGTTTTGTGTAATTTCCTATACAGTTCATTTTGTGATCTGCTGAATAGAGATCGGTAAGCCTTCAAAGCGCTTCAAGAATTCCAACAAATACTTTATTATAGGTTTGACTGTATTCAATAGAGAACATTAATACTGCATTTGGAAGCCATTGTACACAGTCTCCATGACTTTGTTGAAAAGAATGCGGGTGATTTTCTAGTTACTTTGTATTTTTAATTCAGAAGACAATGTTACATGATATAGTGGCAGGACAAACAGAAGAAATAATTCCAGTAAACCTCCAACAGAAAGCCATTTCAGAGCCAAATTATTTAATGTAATATTGTGGATATTAGTTTAAACCACGGAAAAGTAATAATGGTAATAATAATTGACATGGCAGTATCTGAGTACTAGAAGAAAAATAACTGGAGAAAGTCACATTTTGTACGAAATACAAAACCTGCAAATAGAGGTAAAATGTCTATGGCAAAAGAAATAAATATAGCACCAATAGTAATAAGAACCTTGGTTTGTGATCCCAAAACATCTGGAACACCACTTGACCACCATTGGCAATGACAAAATCCCCATCAGTCAATTACAAAAGATAACTTTACTTGGAACAGCTTACTTATTACGACGATACTTTAATACCATCAAGCAATACTATCTGCCTATCCCAGATGCTTGGGAAGGACTCAATAGGTGGATGAAAGTGCCAAATCCAGGCTAAACATCTGGTTGACTGTGCAACTAATCATAATAATTCTATCCTTTCATTCAAAATCAAACCATAACATTAACATTTTCACAGTTAGATTTTTTTAAAGCAACATTGAGAGTTCCAGTTGTTAACATGTAAATGGACAAAACAGAGAAAGGTTACAACACAATACTATGACTGTAGTATGAATTGGAGATTGAAAAAAATACATATTGGAGAGGAAGGTTAATTTCAAATTATTCTGAACATTCAAATGTTTTTGTTTCTTTTTCATCTACTCATAGGACTGATCTTTAGATAACAACAGGTATAATTATATAAGATAAAAGAACTAGGTATATAAGAATTTGAAGACCAACATCTTAGGGTATGGGACATGCCAAGCATGATGGAATTCTTGCAGCAAGGGACAATATGATATCTCCTTTTGTCATACATCTGATAGACTCTTTGGTATTGAAGTCAGCCATTCGCTTCCATCAAATCTTCTCTGTTTGAGAACCACCCTCATTTGGTTAGCGCTAATTGTAACCAAATGAGGTCTCACCAGCTCAAGGTTGACTCAGCCTTCCATCCTTCCTAGGTTAATAAAATGAGGATCCAGATTGTTGGGGGCAACATGCTGACTCTGTAAACTGCTTAGAGAGGGCTGTAAAACACTGTGAAGTGGTATATAAGTCTAAGTGCTACTGCTATTGCTAGCACTTGCCATCCTTGCATTTGTCTCT
>JANHFT010003031.1:46242-64591 GCA_032467955.1 Pseudoxenodon macrops | reverse complement strand
GATCAATTTCATTTATTTAGATGGGTTGCAAGAAATAAATTGCCATCCTAGAATATATTTCAGTGATTTTCTAGATTTCATCATGTTTACAAAATATTCTTGGCTGCCACTGGAAAAAAGAAGGTGAAATCCACAGAGTACTGTGCTCCTGTGTGAATAAATCTACTAAATTTAAGAATGTAAACTGTTAGTTGTCCCAAAGATGGTTTTTCAAGACGCAGCTGGACTTTCTTTTCTTTTCTTCTGTTTGAAGATGTTTCGCTTCTCATCCTTTTTCAGCTCTGACTGGATGGTGGGGAATAGAATGATTTATTCCACACATCTTGTGTGGATGACAGCAAGTTGCATCCATACAAATCCAGACAACATAATTGAAGTTTTTTCTGCATTGAAGTTCACATAATTTGCAATCTCAGACAAGTTAAATAATTTGACTCAACAGGTCAAAAGCATTTATAAACTTTTAAGGCCTAATGATATGGTTTGACCATTTTCTGAAAAAAAGAACTAAATGAGAATCTAATACAGAAGATGAAATAGGTAATTGTGGGGTTTGCACAGAACTATTGGGTAGTAATGACTTCAGTAACAGAATTGTTAATGCCTGGAAAGCACAACCTGACATTGTGTTTTCTTCCTCAAAGCCCTTAAAACTTTAACCCTAGACTGTCTACTGCCAACCTCACCCCAATCCTAAGAGATCTTTAAGGAGCGTGCATAAGCATACCAGCGGACCTACCATCCCTGTCCTAATATTCCCTTTTATTTGTATCAATTTCACCTATCCATTTCATGTATTCATAATCATGTTTATACTTATATATGTTATCTAACACATGCTTGTCAAATTAAATAAATAAATAAAACAAACAAAACTATCACTAGGAGTTATTTTTTTTCAGTTTATCCTTTAAACAAATTCTAGCTTTATTTCCCCAAAAACTTTTTATTGCCATTTTAACTTTCTGGTTTCTCAATGTGTAGATAAGTGGGTTCAGAACTGGGGTAATTGCACTATAAATAATTGTTATTATCATATCTCGTTGTAATGGGATACCCCTTGTTGGAAGCATATAATTAAATAACACAGGAACATACAGTAAAGCCACCACAGTCATATGAGACCCACAAGTGGAGAAGGCCTTTTGCCAACCACTCCTGGACTTAACTTTTAAAAGAATGAAACTAATAATATAGATGTAGGAAAGAAGTATGAAGATAAAAGGGCCCATAACAAAACAGGTACTCCCAATAGTGAGCATCATGAGGTTGAGGTGTATGTTGCCACAGGCCAATTTCAGCAAAGGCTTGATGTCACAGATAAAATGTTCAATTATGTTTTGCCCACAGAAATGAAGCTGAGCAGTCATCACTGAATGCATCAAGGCATGGAAAAAGGCCATTGACCAGGCAACTATTGCCATTAAGATACAGGCCTCTTTTCTCATGATGACAATATAGCGCAAGGGATTGCATATTGCAACATAGCGGTCATAGGCCATGATTCCAAGAAGTATGCCTTCAGTAACACCCATGAAGTAAAAGAAGAAGAGTTGGACCATGCAGCCATTGAAGGAGATGGTTTGCAGCTCTGTTAGAAATCCTTGTAGCATCTTTGGAACAGTTACTGTGGAATGAATGATGTCAAGACAGGAAAGATTTCCAAGGAAAAAATACATAGGGCTGTGAAGATGAGATTCAGTTAAGACCACAATGACAATAGTTCCATTCCCCACTAATGTGGCCATATACAATAGTAGAAAAATTACAAAGATCACATACTGAAACTCCATGTCATTGTTCAAACCCAGCAAGATGAATTGTCCAACCTTGGTTTGGTTGTCCATCACTAAAAAGGAAGTACAAAAGTCATAAATATGCAGAAGATAACCCTTCAGTATTAAGATATGTAGTACAGTAATTAAATAATACTCATTTATTTAATTACTATTAGTGACTATTAAAAAAGCAAACTCAGCAACCATGGCCATATACAAGAATAGTTACATATCAATTTCAAAATTAAGAATCAGAAAGTATAGAAAATATAGTTTGATTAAATATAGTAAAACAGTATAAAACATTAGATAAAATAGGAATAGGGTAAAATAGAACTACAGTAACAAAAAGAAATGGTGATGCAGTGGCTCAATGGCTAAGACACTAAGATGAGAAAGATTGGCAGTTCGGGGGTTTGAATCCCTAATGCCGTGTAACAGAGTAACCTGCTATTACTTGTCCCAGCTTCTGCCAACCTAGCAGTTCAAAAGCAGGTAAAAAATGCAAGTAGAAAAATATGGACTACCTTTGGTGGAAAGGTAACAGCATTGCGTGCGCCTTTGGCATTTAGTCATGGTGTCCACATGATCATAGAGACATCTTCGGACAGTCCTGACTCTTCGGCTTTGAAATGGAGATGAGCACCACCCCCTAGAGTAGGGAATGAGTAGAACATATGTGCGAGGGGAACCCTTACCTTTAACAAAAAAAAGGGGAAAACATGCTATAATGTCATTACTCCAAAATTTGGATGTCTGTCCTGTTTCTCAAAATTGCTGCAGATAGAAACGTAAAATTGTTATTAAGCATGATAGGTTGCCAATCTCTACATAGAAAACTTACTGCCTCCCCCATATTACAATATGGATTTAACTTACATAGGGTATGGGTACATCTGTGTCAAAATTAGTGTAGAGGACATGCTAGATAGAGCATCTGAGGTTCATTCTGATCACAAGGACAGCATGTTTCCTATCTGTTGCTAGTGAGGGTATTGCATTGAAATGAGTAAAAAAAAGGTTGTAGAGTGGACTTTGTAATAAAGACTTGGTGAATATAAAAGGTTTCCAATTGAAAGCTGAATATGGTTACACAGATCTATCTGCTATCTAATGACTAGATATCAAAAAACTCTTGCATGGATTTTGGCTTTAATTCTCTCTAAAGTTAGAAACAGCAAAATACAGATCAGAAGACTGCTTTAATCAACTGAGGTTGGGATACTGAATTGTTCATGGAAAAACAAAGAGTGAATAATGTCTGAGGGCTTTGAATCTTTGTAGGTGCATACACCATATGAGATATAGTTTTAGCTTTGTAGTAGGATTTTTTTGTCACTATTGCTGTCTTTGGTGAAATGGCTCTATTTATTCCCATCAACACTTGAAAAATCACCTCAATTTATTTAAAACCTAGGATTTGTTCAATGTCATTATTTCAAATTTTGCCACTGGTATTTGCGATCAGTAACAAGATTTTGCAGGGGAAAAAAAATCATAATTTAATTGTTGATTGGTTGATTGAAAACCCTTCCACGTTAAGAATTCTACTAAGGACTGCAGATTTCTACCCCGACACACCGATGTAAGAAAAGTAATTGCTGCATTATTATCAAATGTCTGTCACTAAGTTTATGAGGGTGAAATTCCTCCTTTGTTAATTCAATTACCCCTGAATTTATATAGCTATTTAGCTTCAATGTATTTTTGATGCATTTTAATCTATCTTTAGTTTCTTAAGTGTATCTTCTTAGTTAATTTATATTATTATTATTATTTATTTCATTCATTAAATATGAAACTCAGTCAACTGTACATTCAAAAATGCATCAAAAATACATTGACTGGTGCTAATGGTTAATACAGGTTGCTGCCAGCATCCTAGGTATTAACCAAGTATCTTCTTAAAATATATGATGTTCCAAGTAGCACAGTCTTTTGCAGTGCCACTGGTGTTATTGCAGGAAACTGCAATTTCTTAATGTGTTTTATAAAATTCTTGGACATGGTACCAAGTGCCCCGATGACAATGGGTATCACGGTTAAATGTTTCACCCATAGCCTTGTTATTATTATTATTATTATTTGTATCAATAATATTATCACAGTTGTTCTGGTCTTGATCTTATTTTTACCTGCTGCCTTTTTTCTCAAAGGTATTATGTTTGAGAACAACACAATAAAAGTATACAAGGAAGTGCTTAAGAAGCAAAAAACTAATAAGCTAATCATCATAACTTAAAAACGATCAGATCAAAACAATTGGCTGTGTTTTTTAAATAGTAAAAAGAGTAGAAATTTGACTATTTTTAAAAAAATAGTGGAAGAGTAGGACACCTGAAAGGAGACTACTGTTCAAATTTGCATCCCTGCATTACTTTCTGTCTTCATGTTGCATATAAGTACATTTTACTCAATATGGGGCCATCATCATATTAGAACAATACAATGGGACTTGCAATTACAAGTTCTGCTCCCTCAACCCTGTGCAGTCACTATGCTGTTTATCCAGTCCTTATGCACAGAGCAAAGTATTTTAATGATAAGGTTAAGTGAACTGGGACAATATAAAATTCTTGAAGCCCAAGGAAGGAATGGATCCATTTACCTTATAATAACTGATCCTGTAGCCTGACGATATTTAGGATAGGGGTGGGGAATATTTAGGATACGGTGGGAAAACCTGTAATCTATCAGAAGTTATTGAACTACTAATCACAGAAATTTTAGATAGCTTGTCCAATGATTGGAGATGCTGGGACTTGCAGTGGGACTACAGGGAAATGTATGCATTGGCCAAGGGAGGGATGGAAGTGGGGCTAGGATATACTCTAGCACTATTGCTTTATCTACTGAGAAGCATGAAGCTACAATATACCAATAGAAACAGGGCACTACCAATCAGATGAAAGAGCCATTTAATTCAGCCTTCCATTTTCACATATAGAGAACCCAATGCTTCTGAGAGAGTCTGTGAAGATGTGCACTAAACAGACCTGATAGACGGATCCACTATTCAATATTTACTCTTTATCTCCTTTAAAGCCATCTAGCCCAACGGTTAATATTACATCTTGCTTTGATGATACACTAATATGAAGATCATGTGGTGTGAAAACACACACGGAAACTTTTGGGGGTTGTATAAATGTTCTCCAATGCAGCTGATTGTGTCTACTATTTCTGTGTTCGTACAACCATAGATATTTGTGTGGTATAGTGGTTACCAGCCTTCCTCAATCATGGAAGTTCACTGGGTAACTTTGGCCTAGTCACTATCGCTCTGCTCAACCCACTTCATAGGAATGTTACTGTGGAGTAAAATTAAGATATAACCCCTTGAGCTGTAGGAGGAAAAAAAGGACATAAATGCAATCATAAATAAACAAACAAATAAAGAGGTGTACGGTGACTTTTTTCAGCTTCTGGAGGAAAGTGAGATGTTGAATGAATGAATGAATGAATGAATGAATGAATGAATGAATGAATGAATGAACATTGATCAGCCTCTTAGTTATAACCATTCAATTAGTGCATTTGCTTCCCCCACCCGTCTTCAGAATGGTATTTCTGGACTAAGATTTTTATTCTGTTTCATTTTATTGCCATTTTTTTTCTTTAAAAACCTGCAGTGCCATAACAGGATAGAATATAGTGCAGATGTCTGCTAAAGCTTCAGTTATAACTGTGGGCCATTGTCCTGCTCTAATAAGTCAGTGGTCCCTTGAATCTAATGATGAAAGCTGGTAGCATTGCTAAGTATAGAAAAAACATTGAGCTCCAGCCCACAATGAAAGCCCCGCTGAGAAGACCAAATGCTCCCAACCTTAAGTGGGGAATGAATGTCTTTACTTCTCCCCAGGGTTCAAACAGCCCAGCATTTGGTAAATGTTTAACAAGAAGAATTCACCTTCCCATTTGCTCCTTTCCCCCCCCTCACCCTCTTATAAAGGAAATTAACAAATTTGATTTAACAAGACATGTTGGATTAACACACCCACCCTAGTAATCCATCAATTAAAACCCTGCCTCCTCTTCCCACTCTAACACCCTACTGCATTTGTGCGATAACAAGAGTGCCAAATATGCAATTAGCCATGTGGTTTTATGCTTGCAATTTCTCTTCCATCAGTATGTCCTTTGAAGAAGGAAAGGAAGCTTTTTCACAGGCTTAGCCAGTTTTCTCTCATATTGTTGTGTCTCCAGAACATTATAGCCCCATTTATTCATGCAACATATTTTAATGAACATTTAGTATTGCTACAAAGCGGCTAATATCTTGTTAATTTGGCAAAGAAAGAGATTGAAAAACATTCACCCATATTAGCTGCTTTTCTCCATGGTGCTTTTGCACATAGCTGCAGCATATGGGCAAAAATCATTACCACATGGGTATGATAGAGTGAGAGGCTAACTGACTTTTACCTAGGAAGACTGGGTACAAAAAAAGTGCCCATACCATCCAGTTTTCTAGTTCAGCTACATTCAGAAGCAGGTTCCTCAATTCAATTCTTCTCTGAAGGGGGTTGAAAATAAATATGACCTGGAGATATGTGAACACCCACTGTTAAATATTGTTTCAACATAATGATTCTCAATCCTCATGGTAATCTCACAGGCCTGAAATAAACCCACATCCTTACATCATGTTTTAAAATTTTCTCTGGATGCACAGCAAAAATAAATGCTTGAGGATGGAGCCAATTGCTTCTCCTTCGGACCATGTGCTCACACACTGATAAAAACAGAGATGTACATGGCTGAATGACATGTTATGGAAGAGAAATGAGAGTGCATTAAGGAAAAATAAATAAATAAATAAATAAATAAATAAATAAGGCTAGAATAATTAAAAGGAATGAAGGAGCTTCCTATTTTGGATCTTTAATTACAAAAGAGAAGTGGCCCTCCAGAATTCTATCTCTGGCCAATGGCAAGGGATAATTCAATCACATCTGGAGAACCATTTGTTCCCACCAGGGCTATATACATACATTCCTCCATGACCACCAGGATACAAAAATACAAAAACTTTGCATGCTGGCCAGTTTCTTCTCTGTCTGAAGACATTGAAAATCTGCCTTATTTTTCAACAAATATCATAGCAAAGGTTAAAAAAAAGCAAAATATTTTTAAAAATATCTAATTGGCCAGTTTCAAAAACCACTGTGCAGCTGATCACACATTTCAATTTTCTCTATTTAAGCACAATACTCATCTCTCTTCCAAACCTTTTGGTCTTTTTGTACATTTGTTGAAGTCTGTGCATACACACATTCTACATTGCCTATTTGTTTGCTAATAGGAGAACATGTTATGTGACATTCTATAAATTTCTTCCAATCGTTCTAAAAAGAAGATGCGTTGCACCCCTGTCTTAGAAAGAAAAAAGTGAGAGGGAAGCTTCTGTAAATCACACCTCTAGAGGCAGACTGTTGGATAGCTAATCAAGCTATACGTGAGAAGAATCACCTTTCATGTCTGCTTTCTTCTTATTTTCTTTGCTGAACAAATTTGAGCCTGGTCAGTATATTGAGCTGGAAGGTAGCCAAGAAAAATCTAGATGGAGCAGGAGATGGAGTTTCATTCGACAATTTTTTTGTTCATGTCCATGTTCATATTTATACCTGCTATCTTGTACATGTCTGACAAATAAATAAATAAGTAAATAAATTTGAGCCAATATAGTAGAATTCCTACAATGGGGGTTACAACAATAAGCAGCAAAATAAGTGATTTCTTTATTCCCAGTGAGACATAAACATGGGTGAAATTTTCAATAACTCTCCAAATGAAGAACTGTGTCATTCTGTAAACATCAACAGCCAAACACCAATTAGGCCAGACATTTATGATTTCACAATTGTAAATTCAATGAAGTTACTCATCAGAATTGTATAACAAGTCCTGTATACTATAGAGCTATAAAACGATTTAAGAGCATAATACAAATACAGCTGATGCTTACTTTTTTTATGCTTACAATGGTAAGCAGAAGTCAACATTAGATGCAATATGAGGAACATGAAGGGCTTTCTGAATTCCATTCCGGAAGGCTTAATCCCAAAAATGAATGACAGTCTTTTAAGTATAAACCATATATGATAATAGAAACCTTGATAATAGACCAGGGATCCCTAACCCTTGGTCCATGGACGGGCACCGGTCTGTGGCATGCCAGAAACCAGGTCACACAAACAAGAGAAGGCCCATCCATGGGATGCAAACACCATGCAAAAGCACACTTCCTCCAGTCCATGGAAAAACCTCTCTCCACAGAACCTGGTGCCCAAAAGGTTGGAGGCTACTGTAATAGACCATTTGCTGCTCATTTATTTGTTTGTTTGTTATATACACAGAGAAGGAAATCCATATTTGGGGTGCTTCTTTCAAGAATATCTTATTTAAGATTGCCATAGAGGAAATTATTGCCCATCCCAATAAGATTATGATATATCCAGCTAGGTACAAAGGAGAACAGGATTCATTCAGTTTCCAGATCCAAAGCTATTTGTCATAACTGCCCCCTTGAACTGCTTGACCAGTTTGACTGAATGCTGTTAAAACACCACAAAAGTAACAATTCTATCTGGTAGCACCTTTCATTTGAAACCGTTTGACACACATGCACACCCCAAAAAAAAAACAGTGGCTCCCCCCCATCATGGCCTTTTGAAAATTGGTAAAAATGTGGCTGATCCATGAAGCCTTTGGTGATTAATGATCACAAATTAGCATAAATCTTAATTTGGATCTTGGATAATTGCTATTATTGTGGTTGTTATTTTGTAAACTCTTAGTTCTTAGTAATAATAATATACTACTTAGAGACCACTATGATCGATGGAGCAGATACATATAAGTAATCACATAAATAAAGATAATTCAATAAATTATTTTACAATCTATCTGGGCACTTGTTGCAATTTCTCAGCCAACCACCAAAGGAAGCACAAATTAGCAACCTGAAATAAATCAAATTTGAGATTATCTGTGTATGATACGCTCTGAGCACCCAGATTTTATTCAACAATAACTGCAGCCAAAAGAAAGATGTCTGTAATGTATAGAAACATAGGATTATAGATTACAGAGTTAGAAGGGATTATACGGATCGTCTACTCCAATTCTCTGCAACCTGAAGGAAAACCAGTTAAAGCATCCATGTCAGCCTCTTCAAAACAACCCAGATTAGGAAACCAATACCAGAGCTATAGTAACAAAATTCTGCTAGTTCAAATGTGCACCTGCAGGAGCAGTGAGGCATCCTTTTGGCAACACAGAGCTTTCCCAAACAGAGGCCTGGTTAAAAGAGACAGTCCTGAGCAGGAGGGGATGGCATAAGGTTCAGGGTAGTCACACTCTAAAATCTGTCAAGATGTATCTAGTAAATAAGAAAGTTATAGCTTTAGTTTGGCAAGATTCTGTCCATTAAGAGTAAGCAAATAAAGGGTTGAACTTGATTGGATCTTGCTGTCTTGACTTTGGGTTTGACCTGACATGTTCTTTCTCCACTCCTTCCCTTTATCTTCATGAAAATTAAGCAAGGGCTTGCCTGAAGTGTTTTACCCACATTATATTCTTGGATCAGGCTCAGGCCACTTGCTAGCAGCTTTTCCTCTTGTGTTTCAAGGCCCTTCCCTCTGTCCTCTATAATCCATGAGACGGGGCTATCCTTGCCACCCCTCTAAAAAAATCACTCCAAGAATACCGGAGGTAAAAAAATACTGTTTTGTTGTAGTGAAGATTTTATCATTGGGAAGTTTTTTCTTATATTTTAATGAGTGTTAGGTAGTTGCAATTTATACCTGTTATTTCCTGTCCTATTTCTGTAGCTGTGGAAAATTGTTATTAAAGAGGTATATTCTGCCTTCCATTATAATGATTGCTGTAAGGTTCTGTTAATCGTAATAGTTTATTCTTGTTGTGTGGAAAATAGGAGGTGGAAACATTATAGACACCAATTGGAGTTATACAAAAATAAAGATGGCATATCAATCAACTGATCAACTAAAGAAATATGTGTCAAGAAAGCAGTCAGCATACAATGGTAATGTGGCAGTCATCTTTTACATTTAGTATTAATGTTTTTCCATGCGGACAATTTCAAATAGGAGAAGAAAGCATACTAATATTTTCTTGGCAAAGATTTTTATTTTATAGTTTATTTTATTATTTTATTTTATATTTTATTATTTTATTCACATTTTTGAGACTGCCCATCTCCTTGACAATTCTGAATGACTTATGAATAAAAAGAAAATAATACATAGAACGAAGGTCACAGCCAATTTGAAGAACACTACACCAACTACAAAGCAACCATAATTAATAATACTCCACAGACATCTTGTTCCCAAGACCTGGGAGAATGGCCAGGTTCTTACTGATTTCCTAATATCAAATCTATGGAATCTCTGACAGTGATGACAAAATAAACAATTCAATCCCTAGTATACACATTCTCTCAATCCCCACTTCACCCCCACTATGTAGGAATTGTAATATCTGCACATCCTAATCCTAATCTTGGGGATTTGCTCAAGGATAACCTTTCTGAGTTCAACATCCATTACTTCTGTTTAGATTTGTAAGCTTAGCATTATAAACTTTGGAAGGATTACCATAACTACTTAATCAGAAGATGGAATAATGCCGGAGCCAGATGGAAAGCCAAATTAGCAGGCAGTGAAAGAGGCAGTAGTAGCATCTGGGTGACTAAAATTGCAAAATGACGATCAAAAATGGGGGGAAAGGGACTCATACAGTAGTTGCCTTCCTGATTTAAAAACATCATTTGATTTGTTTTAAAATTTTAAAAAAAACCAGTAGTTTTAACTGCAGACAACCTCCTGATTTAAAAAGGAAGGGAGAAAATTCCAGTGAGTCATCAACTAAGACCTTAGAATAACTGGTGATCTTCATTCCTTCCCCTATCCCATCATCACATTCTGTCTGCAAAAGCCTAATATTTTCAGTTATTCAGAAAGTGAATAAATATATCTGAGTGCTCAACCACTGAGTTGACTATCCATAAATGAAAACCACCTTTTCCTCCTGAGTAGCTTTTGTTCTCAATACAGATTAGTAGTTTTGTGAGATGATGTGGAAATGTTCCTTATTATCATAGCTTTACTGCCTCCCCCATACATCTGTTCCAAAATTCATATTGAAATGGTCAGACGTTACAATACACCAGCATGTCTTGGAATTTTCATATTGTATCTGGTGCATTAAAATCTGGAAGGAAACCTGGTACTCCTGAATTTACAATGGCACAGACTGTATAACATCTGGGGAGTTTTGCTCTATTGCCTTCCCCGTTGCTTTAAATCTAGGCTAAAGTTATGATGTGCATGAAAGGCTAAAGACCTTTGTGTGTGCGTGGCAGGTGTTACTGCAAGCTGACTAAAAGCAAAGATTTTAGCAATCGATTCATTTTTCTTCCCTATAATCCCTGACAAAATGCATACATGGCTTGACTTTTGCTTTTTTGAAATAATCTTATTTCAAACTTTATCAGACAACTCTTCAAATATGGACCTACTTATACATTTTTTTTTTTCTGGAAGAGAGACCGTACACTTTTTTTATTTTCTTCTACCGAAACGACATCATTGCTGACTTTCTCTTTTTCCATATGTTAATCTGCCTGCACAGTTGACTAGAATCATTAACATAAGGTACAAGGGATAATAACCATAACCATAATCAAAATAATGTGGCATCAGGGACACTTATATTACATTAGCTTTGCAACTAAGCTCCCCCCATTAGATTAAAGCATTTATCAAAAGCCACTATCGCATGCGCTTGGTATTAGACTCTAATCAATGCTGATGAATGTCAATACTTCAGCAGCATCTGCAGTTTTAAGACTGAAATTCTGAAAGTGAAGTTCTGAATTCAAAAGTCAGAATCATCTTCAGGAGCATCTTAAAGGGAAAGTTGCATGTTTTTGGGTCGTTGGCATCTCCTGACAGTTTTTGGCAAGCATCAATATAAGACCTCAGAACCTGTCAGTTGTCAAGGTTTGTGCGATTCTAAGTTCAGTCACATAGGCGCCTATCTAATCCTGTCAAATATGAAATACCATTGCATGTCAACTGTCAATTATAGTAAATTATCAAATAATGGAATCAAATACTGGTTGCCAGATATGGAATCCTTAACAATATTCATCCATTCTGGAATATTGAGGAAATATCAGCACAAAACTTAAAAAGGAGAATTTTGAGGAAAATTTGGAGACGATTTAGTTTTAACCAGGTGACATTTGCAAACAAATTAGGTCTAATCATGTTTATTGTTTAGAGTAGCTGCCTCTTGCAACCATCTAGTACCAACTACCTCCTAAACTAACTGACAGTGGTTGATTAAATTTTAACCAATGCATTTATTCCCCTCTTGCTACAACCATTTTTCCTGTATAAATTCCTGTCATTTTTCTTAATGGGGATAGACATAATCCTTGTTTTCTGCATGTCACCATGCCAGTAATATTTGCTTAAACTATACACATTGCAATCACTTTTTTACTATGATTCCCAAAATGTGAAAGACATGTTGATTTTTCAAAATGGAAAAGTAGAGCATTAGAATTACTAGATGCAATTTGATCACCTGGTTAAAACAGTTTTTTTCATAGCCTGCTAGTTTAATAAATGTATATGCCATCCAGTTGCAATGCCTTTTGCAAGGTGGCTTGTATAAATATATCAATATAAAATCATTACGAAAGCTAGCAGCATAAATTATATGTGTTTGTGATGGATATAAATTGAAATATTTTACTTATATATTTTTATTGATTTCTAGTCTCATCCCAATCCACTATATTTCCCGGGTGCTTAAATGATGTTTCCAAGAGTCTTGCAATTGCAACAGGTATAAATGTGTTAAGTAAAAAATAAAAATCAGTAAAACACATACAATATTACAATTTGCTGATTCCCTGTATTGTTCTTTCCAATATAGGTAGTGTTGGACTTATGACCACAAGTGAGCCCAAAATGTCCATTGCTAAGCAAGGCAGTTGTTAAGTGAGTTGAAGTGACAGATAAACCTAAAAATACAACAATTTAAAGTGGTTAAAATCTCACAATTACATGCCAAAGTGCCAAAATTCCATGAATATATATATATATATATATATATACATATATATATATATGAGAATGTTACATTCTATGCAAAAGCCTAGGCATTTTCAGTGGCATTACGCAATAGTTCAGGGTTACAATCAGACTTTCCTAAGAAATGATGATTTCATGAAAAAGGCAATTGGGAAAGGCGCACAAAGGAATTAAAATGGCAGTTAAAAGGCCAATCTTCATATCCTAGGCATTGTGAAAACTATCCCTCTGCAGACAAAGTCTTGCCTCTTCTTTTTCACACTAGCAACAAGAAAACTGGGTTTAGGAAACATTTCCGATCTGCCTACATCCAATGATAAACAAGATAGCACTTGTAATGTATGTTGTAAGACACTCAGAATCACCTATTTGTATGTATAAACATACAAATATTTATACGTTTAATAAATAAAACCCAAGTAATGCATTAGGAGAAACTGAATCCATATTAAACAGCAGCTCCTTAAATCCTGCAAGTCAGCGGGACCCTTGTTATACAATCTGTGATGGGATCTTTTAGAAAAAGCAGAACAAAAGTCAGGCCAATACACTATTGGCCCTTTGGCTTTAATTTTAAGGATGGTGAAGTGCTATCCTGCTCCTTTAAGGGTAGGTTGGAAAAAGCTAGCTTTGTAACTTGACCTCATCGTGACCCCAAATAACTTCCTGGTTCCTTGGTCAGGGAAGGATTTATGAAAAGAACAAAGAAGAATGTGTCTATCCAAGCGGGAGAAAGAGAAAGAAGAAATGGAGGCAGACACTGTCCTTTTGGACCCAAGTACTTCAGTGCTTGTTCTCCTGTAATTACTTAGCCATTGAAGAAACAAAACCTTGGAAAAATCAATTTTGTACAAAATCAATATTTTAAACAATTTCAAGAGTTCTCATAATCTTACATCTCTCTACATTCTGTATGATCCAAGGCCTGATCATCTTCAAAGTGAAGTGTTCCAATAATTTGAAATTGTTCTATATGAAGAAGCACAAACATATCCATCTACTTCTACAAGGAAGCAATCTTAGAAATCTGAAGTATACTAATAATTTTAAATATCATCTCTGCCTAGGTTCCTTCCCTTCTTATCTATTCTGTCCTCACCTTCTGAACTATAATTTTTAAAATTAAAAGCATGTTTCACTGCCTGTAAAGAATTGCTGTTTCATTTTCTTCTGAGCTGCAAATCTATGCTTTTTAAGTATTCTTTCACCCCAGGATTGAAAAGGTACATTTGGGGGGAGGATTGTTCCCAGAGGTTGGGTGTGTGGGCAGGGAGAAAAGAAAAAGGTTTATTTTCTAGAATTTCATAAAAAGACTTAAATGTCTGCACTCATTGATATAAATATGAATAAACAAAGAAATCAAGAAAGATTATGCCTACTATCCCTGAATCTAAAATGAATAAAAGGAACAAAAATAAAAATAAAAATGTAATGCCTGCCATTCTAGAATTGGAAAACACTACAAGGTCTTAACATAAACCTACCTGGGGAAAATGAATCACACTCAAAAACCTACCAAGGAGGAATTAGATAAATGTATCCACACAAGACTTTTCATAACTAGGGACATCACCCCAGAAAAGAACTCTCTCTTCACTGAACCCTTTCACTTTATTTGATTGACATACTATAACCAGAAACGGGTCTCCAAAGATGATCTTGGGAACTGTGCAGATATTTGCAAAAGAAAGTGAACCTTGAAGCCATTGACTTAAATGTCAGCACTTGGAACTGAGCCCAAATATGGACTGGAAATACTGGACAACTTTTTTTTTAAGTGCTTCTCAAAAATCATTTGGTAATTATGATAGACCCCTGAATACAAATTTAATTTCAGAATGACTGTATCATATAGGAATCTTGAGAAATATAAAATTAACTTTGAATTAGTATAATGTATTTAATTGCATAATGATTCTGATACTCAGCATGAGTTTAAGAGAGCCAAAAGTGTTTTGCTGCTGATTTACATTTGAACTCAGTATTCAATACATCTTGCTGTAGTTTCCAAAAACAGTCAGCCAACATTTATGGATTCCTGTTGCCCTGACACCATTTTTCCATTGTGGCAATATCTTGGTGAAATCTTTCACCATGTTCACCATCAGTGATGACACCTAGATTTTCGTGAAAGAAGTCCAAGTGGGAATGTAGAAAATGAATCTTCAGTGACATCTTGCACTTCATGGTCTTGTATGCTGTACGTTTTGCCAACCAGCTGAATGTAGTCTGATGCTCTGTAGTTGCCAAGAAAATTCTCAACTGCATCCTTGAATGCTTTCCTAGCAATCTTTTACGTCCCCCACTAGCAGATCTTCAAACTGCTTGTCATTTATTACATGTCTGATCCATGGCTCAACAAAAATGCCTTCCTTAATCTTGGCATCATTATTCTTGAAAACATCTGTCTCAAATAACAAAAACCTTCCTCTTCCTTGATCATTGCTTTCACAACATTTTTCATCAGTCCAAGTTTTATGAGTGAGAAGCCAAGACAAAAATATCTGGTTCATATGCCACATTTTCCTGTCTTGGAACCAAATTCTTTCAGAGTGGCAATGTTATTTTTATGTGATGCAAATTTCTTGTTATCCCATTCACATATGCAACAACAAGCTACTGAAGCATGTACATTGCCATTGGGTAAAAACAGAAGATTTCTATTAAACAGTACATGATAGGTTAATTTACAGGTTATTTGTGTGATAAGCAGCCAAAAATCTGTAAGATACAACTAAAAGTGGTCAGGAAGCAATTTGTTTTGTTGTCCAGTGAAATCAGTGCAGGTAACAATATGGTGAAATTGTCCTTCAAATCCTTTTGTTGCCTGCTGTTTTTCGTACTCTGGGTGCTTATAACTTGATGCATTCATTTTCTGGTGAAGGGTTTATAGTTGTTGTTGTTGTTTTTCTGGTATACATGAGTGCTCAATAACCTGCCTGCCTAGTTATCATGTACTTTCTAGGAGGTAATTTATTAAGTCAGCAAGCCAGGGAGGCTACAGACCACTGGAGAAATGACTACAGAATGAAAGACATGACTTGTATACACAAGTCTTGGCTTCCTAATTAAATCAGGATTGCCCTTGAGAATTTTGCAGTAACTTTCTACTTTTCCAAAGGTGGTAAAATGCCGTGGCTACATTTTGAAAGGTTGCACAATGCTTCAAATTCAGCTCCAGACCAGAAAGGGCTTTAGAATGGGAAAGAATTGGAATGTAGCAGCTATCTGCAATGTTCTATACCTGTCATGACTTTTTCTAGGATTATTTGGTAGCTGCACCAGATAGCCTTTTTTGGGGAGGGGAGGTCTTCAAGTCAGTAATGCCTCCTGTCAATTGCCCGAATAAGTCCCTGCAGTTTTCTTGGCAAGGGTTTTTAGAAGTGGTTTGCCATTGCTTTTTTCCTAGGGCTGACTGACTGATCCAGAACCACCGATCTGACTTTGAGGGACTAAAATTCACAGTCTTCCCATTTCTGGTTTGATGCCTTAACCACTGCACCAAACACGGTATTTTCAAGTTACTGGTGATTCCTGGTAACCGCCTGGACAAGTCCCTGCAGTTTGGTGTTTTGTTTTGTTTTGTTTTCTTGGCAAGGTTTTTCAAACATGATTTACCATTTCCTCCTTCCAAGGGCTGAGAGAGAATGAGGTCATCGAGCAAGTTTCATGTCAAAGGAACGACTAGAACTCAGGGACTCCCAGTTCTTAGGTTAGAACCTTAGCACCAAACGTACTCACAAGCACCCATGGAATCCTTTAAAAAGACACAGCTATTTTCAAGAATTGTAGACAGATGCTAGATTGATATCCCCAGTTGCTCCCAAATCCATTTCCAAATTATTTTCCAAATCATGCACAAAATTAATTTCTTATGCATTAGACCAGGGGTGTTAAACTCGTGGCGTCGCATGGTTGTCTTGTGATGTATTGTGACTTTTTTCTCCTTTGCTAAACCAGGTTTGGGCATGGCCAGCGTGTGATGCATTCAGCCCGTGGGCCACAAGTTTGACACCCCTGCATCAGGCATGGGTTCTAAAAATTTTACTATCGGCTCTGTGGGCGTGGCTAGGAGGGGCATGTGACCAAGTGGGCGTGGTCAACTTGACATCACTCACGCACACAGCCACTCAGTCATATGCCCTCCCCCACTTAGCCACAGCCACAGAATCGCCGAAAATGTACATTTTGCTGGCTACCAGGCTGGCAAAGAAGCCTCACACACACACACCGCTTGTCCTGGCAGCACCCCGCCAGTAGCAGCCGAATGAGGGAAGGAGAGGGATCTGGGAGCAGGCACAGCACACCCAGAGCTGCCGCTTCTTTGCAACAGCGGCAGCCAAAGACTTTTCTGCATTGCATTTCTCCGAAAGCTCCTTTTCCGTGCTCAACCCCGGGGCTTTTCATTTCTCCCCGGCTGCCAGGAGAAAATTTCTTCTTTTCGCTGCCTCTCTCCCGTCGTAAATGGCAAACACGTGAAAACCAAGATGCTCATCCTAAAAGGATGCAGTGTTGGAAAAGCGGCAGCCCTCGTCAGTCTCTCGCCTCCTGAGCCAACCCACCGAGCAGCGGTGACGACTTCTCTTTTCCGCCACCTCTCACTTTTGCAACCTTCGCTACCACCAAAACGGACCCTCCGGCCTCCTTTGGCTGCCGCCGCCGCTGTTGCAAAGAAGCGGCAGCTCTGAGTGTGCCGTGCCTGCTCTCAAGTCCCTCTCCTTCCCTCACTCGGCTGCTACTGACGGGGTTCTGCCAAGACAAGTGGTGTGTGTGTGCGTGTGTGTATATGTGTGCGAAGGGGGGCATGGACCATTTAGCACTAGAAGTCGCAGCGGCCGCAGCAGTAAAAGCGAGGCTTCTTTGAAATTTTCGCCATGGCTAGTTGGGGGGAGCATGGGCCTGAGGCGGGGAGCAGCTCGCCTAGGCAGCAGCTGCCTCTACTGAGCCTTCCGTGCTGGCAGCCCGATCCTGTTGGCACTGAGGTTGAAGGTGAGGCTTCTTTGCCAGCCTGGTAGCCAGCAAAATGTACATTGTGCATTCTTTCACCACCACCAACACCATCTGCGGCTTCATGCCATGCGAAGTCACCCCGGAGGTGGCGTCGGACCACAATCGAGCCCATGGACTGGCGGCAAAGAAGGCCTCAGTCAGTCCATGTGCTCAATTGCATGACAGAAGCCCAATGCTGTCCGCACCCCGCCAAGTCGCAGCTTAATACTTACCTTTAGGCACGAAGACTGCAAGTAGACCGGGTAGACCATAGCAAGTGATGATGCGAGGGAGAGTCCAGACTGCGTGGTGGCCACAATCTATATAGGACTCTCAAATGTGGGGCAATCTGTGAGCCAGTGAGTGGTGGCGGGTAGGCAGGGCGGGGCAAGCAAGGTGCTGACAGGCGGGCCGAGCAGGCGGGTCGAGCGAACGAACGAGCGGCGA